>JADLZK010008519.1:0-104386 GCA_015847255.1 Hyparrhenia diplandra | reverse complement strand
TCTATTGAGACATCAAAATGCAGTCTATCATTAACTCATAATGCTATTTTTCTGTGGAATTGGTCTTGCTGTTCCTGCTTGTTAGTCCCGAATGGATTTACAAATAGGTTAGGGGTTCTAATGCAAAATCGTCCTATTAACTTTTATTATTATCCTGAATTGATCAAACAAAGTCCAAATAAGCGTGGGCGTCTCAAAAATTTATGTCTCCCCGTGCACGGGTATCTAGGGCCTGTTTGGATCTTTAGCCCTTGGGCTAATTTGAGTACTAAAGTTTAGTCCTTCATTTAGCTCTCTAAACTTTAGCCCTTTGAAATATTTGGATCCATGGACCAATTCAAGACTAAATGGTGGAGAGAGAGAGAGGAGAGAGAGAGGGAGAAAGGGCTGCTTTTGATGGTCCCCTACAGAAAATTAGCTCCATTAGAAACCTCTTGGAGGGGCTAATTTTTAGGGGTGCTAACTCACTTTTAGCCCCAATTAGACCCACTAGTTTGGTTTCTTTAGGGCTAAATTGGGCTAAAAGTGAGAGGCTACAAATTAGCACCCATGATCCAAACAGGCCCCTAGTTTCCTAAAATGTCTCAACTCTTTTCCCTAAACAATACTCACTTATTTTCCTATTTTTATTCTAAACTTTCCTTTATTCTCAATTATCCTAGATATCTTGATAATGTGAGCGGGGTGCTTGATAAAGATCAAATTGCCAGGCATACAACCAAACAACATATATGTGATGATGTAGCCTGAGCATGCAAAACTTAATTGAGTTAATAGGCAACATCTAGGCAATCGTTTTTCCCAGGCAATAGCCCCCGGGTTCCATCCAAACATGACTTTAGTGATATTTTGACCTGTTCTCATCCCTGTTAGCCTAGCCTAAATGGTAAACACTAAACAGTCGGTCACCCCTCGTTTAGCGAGCAATCGGGACTATACGGCTGATTAAACGGGCCAAAAAAGGATTAAACGGGATTAAACGGACTACACGACCAACACGGTTGACTATTGAGTAGCGTTTAAACATCGTGTAAACGGCCTACACGGCCGTGTAGGCGAACAGGGGTTCTCATGCCATATTCATCATAATTAAATACAACATTCTCTTTGTAGTGGTTAAAGGTTAACAGAGGCTTATGTTTCCCCTTAGAAAACCCCTCCATTAACAAAGGTGGCGCCCTTTTACGCCTACACCTGCGTCTGTTCAGGGAGCCTCTCTACCAAAATATTTATTGTGGTAGTCCAGTCTGACTGTTTTGTAATGGTAATCACACTTTTGAAACAACAACCACTTAATCACAAGTTACCTTATAGTTTATCCTTTGGTACACGCATGATTAGATAATAGACCACGTATTAGTCCTTTCCAACGCAGTGCTTCCTGCAATGCGCTAAGCAGTCCCCTCAATACCTCCCAGCCGATGTCATCGCACCACCAGTATCCAAATCTCCGAATGCATCTATCTCCAGGACTACCAATTATGTAGCTTGTTGACCTCGTCATGGCCATTGTCACACTCCTAGTGTTGATGTCCTCTTTGGTTTGGCCTAATAAAGGTCAATCGAGTTACATGCAATTTTATCAGAATGAACACTATATGTATGTGTATTTGCATCAAAAAGCCAATAAGTATAATTCATTAGTTACCATTTATTATGCGTGCACAAACAATTGATGATGCCAGAAGAAGCATGGAAAGCAGCCAAAGTCCTGATGCTCACGTGCCTCTGGCACTTCGCCATGGGTGATAGGTTAGAGCTAATGCCAACAATATGGTTGTTTGAGTGCAGTGTGTCTCGTATCAACCAATGGGTCGTATGGACAATATATATACACTCCATAGTAAAAATCTATCTATCTATCTATGTGTCTATCTATATGTCTGTTTGTCTGTCTCTCTATCTGTCTGCCTATGTATCTATATATCTATGTGTCTATCTATCTCTGTCTATTTGCCTATCTGTCTATCTGTCTATCTGTTTATCTGTCTATATATACCTCCATCCCTAGCCATTTGGAGTGTGTTATAGTGTGTTGAATTGTAGTTGAGTTGAGGCTCAACTCATAGTGTTCTAGACATCTGATGTGCTTAAGAGAAGATTAGGCTATTAGCAAAAAGCATTAGGATTAGTGATTAGGCTTGTTGGAGCCCACTTTAGTGGTTGTTTTAGGTTTAGAACTAGTGTTTGGTGAGGTTTGCATAAACCGTGCATAGATGATTTGAGCAAAATTACTGGTGATCCTATCTGCTGAGCTCAGCTCTCTCTTTTTCCCTCCCCAAAGCCTCAAGCTTACAACATGGCGATCATGCCACCCTAGGCGGTCCTCACGCGGTTGGTTGCACTTTGTGGCCGTGCCGAGCCCCCGCCGAGCAAGCCTCTCTGGCCTCCTCCCAAGCCGTGCCACACTTGAGTTGTGAGCTCACGAGAGAAGAAAGAGAGGGAGAGATGAGGGAGACATGGGAGCCACATATATATTAGCATAATGCCACATTATCATACATAGGTCTAGACCCGATTGATTCGGCCGTGAGACTCCAAATATTGATTGAAGGTCTAAATGGATGATTTGCGAGTTGAGCGACTGGGATAACACAGTTGATTAAGTTTGAGGATCTAACCAAGTGATTTGTAAGTTTAGAGACCGGGATTACAACCGAATAAATTCGAGAACCTAAATAAACAGTTTGCAAGTTCAGAGATGGAGATGATACAACCAAACAAGTTTGAGAACTGCTAAATGCACTTTTTACTTTTTGGGAAATTGCTGGATTTTTACGAGTTTGTAATGACCATTTTTGCCTTACCGTCTTCGGCTCTCAAAGGGGCTTCCGTACAGTTGTTTTGGGTAAGGGCTTCCGTACAGTTGTGTTAACTAATATAGTATATAACACTGGATGTTGTCATCTCTTATATATTGGTTCAGGGGGGTTCATGATAGAATTTCATTACCTCCTCCGGTGGATGTTATAGCCGGCAATACATGTTTTTTTCTTGTTTTTCTTTTCTAGAATTAAGACAATATTTTGGTCCTTGCCGTCTGGTAAGGTATTTTTCTCGGAGGGAGGGGCTTGGATTGGAGATCCCAACCGTCCCAGAATTTGACTTGGTCTCTGGTCTTCCATTCCCAGCCCAAGTCTGTTTTTTTTTTCTCAGAATTAGTACATTTTCTTCAGAGATAGAAACAATTGAGTACTGAAAGGAATCAACTCTTATATTTACAAGAGGACGAACGATCGATGATTATTGAATACGATGGTTGAACTGATCTAACTCTAGCTAAGCTGCTAGCTGCTTGGATCCTGGCCGGCCGAGACACTGTGTGATGTGATAACTGAAGTAATGTGAGCTACCTTCTATGCACTGGCAAACATATCAGCATAGTCATTGCGTTATATATTAGCTCCAAGACACCAGCTGATAACACGCTACTAGTAGTAGAGTCTATATATTAACCTATTGCTCGTTTAAAATTAAGCAATCGATCGTTGGTCTCCGCCTCCGGACGATGTTGTCTCAGCATGTCAGAATGTGCGTCCAGCGAAAAGAGATGGCATCAAGCAGCAATGAACATCACCAAGATTCCCATGGAATGAGAAACAAGTATATTATTTGGAGGATGTCACCATTACTCTTGATGGTGCCAGAATATCAAATGCCGGTCTGGATGCGTTGGAGGATGTCACCATTCTTGATGGTGACAGAATATCAAATGCCGGGTGATTTCCACGGTTGCCGCCATTCCCCTCTAAGGCTTGGTAACGGGCGTTGGGGGCATCAACTGGGGCCTGGATGTGCTTCAAAGACATTGTAATCACGACTGTCGCTTTGTCGGTTGACCTCGAAGCTTCACAGTCGCCGTGGGAGTGGAGGTCGCCGGAGCTATGCCGCCGGTGGTGGTGTTGGTTGGTGTACAACTATATGCTTATCATGGGAGTTCTTTGTTTTTCTCTTTTGTATTTTCGGTTTTTTCAGTTTCGCGATGTGTGCGCAAAGCTAAGCTTGAAAACCAGCTTTGTAAAACTTGTACTTATATTTTCAGGCTTCCAAGAGCCACAATCTCAATGAAATCAGGTGGGGATGAAAAAAAAAAAAAGAATGTTGCTAGTTTGGAGCATGCATCTCGTCGTAGTGCGATTTGGCTACTTTTTGAACAATGTGTTACCCGTTTCTTTGGTTTCCTGTTTTTTATTCTTGCGTCTGCGTTACGCAGCTGTCGCCTGGCATCTCGCCAAAGAACTATGAAATACGTGTAGTGAACATTCTCGAAAAAAACAATAATGTATTACCCGTGATGATGACTGATGAGCTCATTCATTCTCTCAGCTGATTTGTTTCTGTTTGTGTTGCCCTTGTGTTAAATAGGTGCATCTCGCATCCATGTCGTCTTGCTTTCTTCCATGCATGCCAGCCGAAAAGCAATCAGATAATATTGGGCTCTCCATGTGTGTACATATATACCCACTGCCACTCTCTCCTCTCGTCCTGATCGAGTTCATCATCATTAACACATACAACTGAGTTAGCGAGCAGGCGTAGAATAGAAGAACACTACTGCTATGGAAGGCCGTCGCACGAGTCTCTCCTCCATGGACGTCTCATTGAGCATCCCTACAGCACCAGCAGCTTCCATGCTGGTGGACAAGGACAACATGAGCGATGAGAAGATCTCAATCATCACCCCCACAGGTCTCCTCCCACTCCCCAACAAGATCCTACCACTAGGGTTTCAACAAGACGAGGATGACGATCCACCTCTAGTACTCTCCGCCAAGAGCATGACACTTGCACTCATCAAGAAGGTAATGACAACTGCAAAACCCTGAGCCCATCACTAATTATAAGTCACTAGCTAGTCATAGTCACTACCACAGTATTTCAAATATCCAACGATTTAGCCCCTCCTTTCTCATGGTCCACGCCACGCTGATGACTCCATTGTGTTGTTGATGCATGCATGCTTGATCCAGGTGGTTGCAGAGTTTCGGGGACATTCCTGCTCATCTTCACCGCGGGTATCAGCGCCATCATGAACGACGCACAACGGTGCGCTGGGCCTACTTGGCATCGCGGTGACCGGGGTTGGCTGTAGTCGCCATCGCCTCCTCCATCTTCCACGTGTTCGGGAGGCCAGCTCAATCCGGCCGCCGCCACCATGGCCGTGTTTGGCCACATGCCACGAGCTCACCTGCGCACCCTACATCGCCGCCAGCTCCTTGGATCCACGGCAAAGATCGCTCGTCGCCAAGGCGCTCTATGATCCGCTGAACTTAGGTGCTATTATCACCACAGTGCCTAGGATCGGCACCTTTGAGGCGTTTTGGGTCGAGTTCATCACCACCTTCGTCCTTCTCTTCGCTATCACCGCTCTTACCACCGATCCCGTGAGCGGTAAATTCTCAAATGCAGCTGTCGCCTAAGACACACAAGAGTTTCTATATTCAATTCATGTCGGTGAACTGTTTGAAATAAACATCTTGCTGTGTTCCATTTCAAACTTTGACATTGTATAATCTCTTATGCTTGCAGGTTAAAGAACATGTGGCAGTGGGAGCTGCGGCGGCAAAGTGATGATGAGCGCTCTCATCTCCGGTAATGCGTAAATGATAAATCCTCTGTCCAATATTTATTGCTTTATTATTTCTCAATCGAGGAATTAATAAGGTTTCAATGAATTGAAATGTTTAACTATGTATGTGTTGGCTCGATATATATGAGCAGGAGTCGATTGGAGCGCCGATGAATCCGGGCGAGAACGCTTAGAACGGCGATTGCCACGGGGACGCATACACCAAGATCTGATCTACATAGTTGCTCCTCCGCTGGGCGCCATAGCTGGATGTGGAGCTTACCATGCGCTCAAGTGATGTATCATCCATGTAATGCAATGGATTAGTGCAGGATCGGAATAGAAGTTGATGTTCTCAATCAAATGTGTCATCAATGAGGTTACATATGCTGTAATACTAATTGTGTTTTATTCCCAATCAAATGTGTCATTCATGTTTTCAATCAAATGTGTCTCCTGGCCATGCGGACAGGGGCTGTTCGTCTCGGCTTTCTCCGGCGACATGGTTGATGGCGAAAGCTGGCGAAAGGCTTAATTTACTACGGTGGACCTCTGTGTAGTTTGATCGATGGAACACAGCTTACTCCTATCCCTTGTATCCTTTGCGTATGGTTCGTATGTGTATGTGTATTTGTATGTTTTCCTTGCATGTTAATAAATAATATATGCAGTGCGTGTTGTGATAAAAAATGTCATGATGTAGAAAAACCACGCAAACATACGGCCGGGCACAATATGATATATATTGGTTCATCCTGTAATATTAGTTGTGTTTTGTCCTCGTCAGGTCTTCGTACACTGAATAGACACACGTCGTATACACTTAGAGCTCCTTTAGATCCCAATTAGACTACGGTAATCTGGAATTATGGACGACATGTTAATAATCTAGATCAAGGGTTATATATAGTACTACTTTTGATCCCAAGATTATAAAAAGGTGAATTATTATTAGTTGAAGTACAAATGACCTATAATCTCCTCACAAAAAAAACAATGACCTATAATCTAAGAAACAGCTTAGAGAAATATTATGGGACAATTATAATCCATTCATAATCCATCCTATATTTTGGGATACCATCATCTCTAGGTTATGTTATCTAAGTACTAGCATAATTTAGTTGGGATCCGATCACCTCCTTGCTGGCCAAAGAGATAAACTACTTGAGAATTAAGACTCATCACACACTACAAATTGACTTTTATAGTTTCCTCCAATCAAAACTACAAATCTGTAATGTTTGTTCTTAAATTAGTCAAGTTTTTTTATTTTTATCTTAGAATATCTAAATCTTGTAGAGATTCATGACATAAAAATTGATTATTAATTGTAAAAATTATAATATATAACACTTTTATATTTAAGATAATATGATTTTAAAAATATATTATCCAATGCCACTATGCTTATCGTGTCAATGTCCTTATGTACTTAACATTTCTAATTTGGCAAGGTAAATTGAGATGAAAAGTTGTTTGGAGGAAAGAATTTTATTTTGTTTTTTTTTACTAAAACAAGTCAGCCAAAAAAAGATAGAATTTGCAAACATAGTATTAATTTGATTTTTAAATTTAATTGTTTTCGTTATATTGCAAGGCACGCCACTCAGATATGCTCATCGATATTGCCATCAATCTCAAGATTTGTTGATCCAAATTAGTCTTTCTAGTGTTCTTATAGGTGTAGGTAGTGTGTTTATAGGGGTGAGTATTTGCTCTTTTACGTAAACGCCCACATCTATATTGGGTTTCATAAAAAAATTATGAGCGTGAGGAAGTGAAAGCCTCGGTATTATTACTCTATCACCCTACCACCATGATCCACAAAAATAGGTCTATGGATGGGGAATGGGCTGATCTAGCCCTGGCCTTGCATCGAGCCCCATGGCCTCAAGGCCAATTTTATTTTAGGGTCTTGCATCGACCCAATTCACCATGACTATGATCCACAAAATGGGTAGCATGGATTGATCCAATTTTTTTCTTTTCTTTTGCTATCCTCGCACAAAAAATACCATGAACACTTAAAAATGAGGTACAACACTAAAAAGTATCAGCAATACATCAAATTAAATAAGTTTGTAAGTGAACTATGATTTAATTATATCTATTTTTCACTTCTAAAACATGATATTTTTTGATGTACTTTCAAGCATACATGTGCTTATATAAATTATAGCCAACTATGACAATAATTCAAAAAAAAAAAAAGAAGAAGAAGACCAACAAATCTATATATCTACGCCTATACCTACTAATAAAAGAGAGAATTTACGCCAATCTGTCCTCTTTTTCCGTCTGCCCCTACGTGGGCCTAAAACTGCATGGGCCTGCTGTCCGCCAGCCATTCTGCCTGCTTGCTGTCCGCCTTCCGCTCGGTTTCTTGTCCAAATACGACTCAAACAAAATCCACCGCCTAGCCTAAAACAGCATGTGCCTGCTATCCGCCTCCTGACCGAGCGCATCCGCCCATGGTGCCGCCGCTGCGCCGCATGTGGCCTCGCCACCGGCGACCTGACGAGTCTGTCCCGGGCAGTGCCGCAGGCGCAAAGACACGCCTCCGCCTTGCACCATGCTTGGGCAACAATAACACCGAGCGACACCACGCTCCGGCAAGCAAGCTGAGCAAGCAGCCGGCCGTCCGTGCCTTGCGGCTCTTGCCCAATTGCTACCTTGTTGACATCATCCTTGCGTCACATCCAATATATGGCCATTTCCCTGTACAAAAATAAATCCAAACACAATCAAAATACAAGGATGCATATATACCCTTCAGCGTAGACCCGATCCATGATAGACTAGCCTCGCACTCCACCGGTCTACAGACCATGACCCGCTGACCAAGTGCACCCGCTTTTGTGTTATAGTCCCCTCTGTTTGTGTTCTTTTCAGTCCAGCGTAAACTCTATTATAGATGAATTCCAGATTATCTCCTTCTTTCTTATGAACAAAAAAATATAAAAATAATAAATATATAGTATTACACGAGTCTTTGAAAATATGGTATTGCATAAATTGAAATAATGGACGTTATAATTTATTTGATGTTCGATTAAACCCAATCAATATATTTGTTAAAAATATATTCTTTCTTATGAATAAAAACTATAAAAATAATAAATATTTAGTATTACACGAGTCATTGAAAATATGTTATTGCATAAATTGGAATAATGGGCGTTACAATTTATTTGATGTTGGATTAAACCCGATCAATATATTTGTTAAGAATATATATATTTAATTACTGTTGGTATGGGAATCATAAAAAAAAATATGGATTCCGTTGTAAGGCATTTTTGCTAGTGAAAGAAAAAAAAAAGGGCTATATGTAACGACAGACGGCCTACCGAGATCTCTCTGCTCACCAGGAACACAGGCCGTACACGTGACCAACAATGGGCCCACGATGATATTGGGCCTCGCATGTCGGTGACGCGGCCCGGTTCCCCAGCAAAACCCTTGGCTGCCTTCGCGGCACCCCGAAGCCGCCATCTCATTCTCCTCACGCACACCACACACCCACCCGCCGCCGCCATCCCCTCCTCCCCTCGCCGTCTCCCCGACACGACCTCGTCGAATCCTTTGCTCCTCCTCCTCCTCCGGCGCCGCTGCTTCCATGGACTCCACTCCAGCACCCGAGGCGGCTCCCGGCGCCTCCTCTTCCTCCTCCGCCGCCGCTGCCTCGGCCGCCGAGAATCTGGCGGGGAGCGTGGCGGCGATGACCCTGGATGAGCGCTTCGATCTGCTGCGGGGGGATCGGGGAGGAGTGCATCCAGGAGGACGAGCTCAGGAACCTGCTCGAGAAGAAACCCGTCCCCATCTGCTACGACGGTTTCGAGCCCTCCGGACGCATGCACATCGCTCAGGTTTGAAGTAGTACTTTGCAGGATTCATTCAATCAAAGTTTCAAACAATGGAAAACAAAACTTGGTTGTCAGTTGTGAGTGACAGTACGTTGTCTTGTATGTATGTATTCAACCAGGGCATTGTGAAAACCATCAACGTGAACAAGATGATCAAGGCCGGGTGCAAGGTGAAGATTTGGATCGCCGACTGGTTCGCGCAGCTCAACAACAAGATGGGAGGCGACCTGAAGAAAATCCAGACGGTCGGGCGCTACATGATCGAGATTTGGAAAGCGGCTGGGATGGACCTCGACGGGGTGGAGTTCCTGTGGTCCTCCGAGGAAATCAACAACCGCGCGCATGAGTACTGGCCCATTGTCATGGACATTGCCCGGAAAAACAACGTCAAGAGGATTACGAGGTGCGGTACACGCCTTGTTTATGTTGTCTTTCCATTAGAAGCCTTCTTCTCTTTTCCAAAGTTTGAGCATCAACATTAGAAGCCCCCTCTATGTGCTTATTATGAAGTGTAAGCAATTCTGTTTTTCCTTTACTTGCAGGTGCTGCCAAATTATGGGTAGAAATGAGTCGGACGACTTGACCGCTGCCCAGATCTTCTACCCTTGCATGCAATGTGCAGATATATTTTTTTCTTGAAGGCAAGTATTTATCGCGCTATTGCATTCCATGGTATCTAGAAATAATTTTTTATTGAATTCTCTTTGGGTTCTGATAGGATTTTTTGAGAGTTCCATTCTGACTGTACTTACTCGCAATAATGATGATGATAATAGTGATGACTTATTTCAGTGTGTGCACCTTCGATCTAGAAGAAAGTAATTCTGTATAAAAAATCGCTTCCCTTACCATTTTCCTTTTGTAGGCTGACATATGCCAGTTGGGGATGGACCAAAGGAAGGTCAATATGCTAGCTAGAGAGTACTGCGATGACATCAAAAGGAAGAACAAACCAATTATTCTTTCACATCGTATCCTGATTAGTGATTTTGATCGTTTTCTCTTTTTTTCCTTTAAATAAATTTTTGGGACATATGTGTTTATCATAACAAGTGGTTGTTCACTGTTGGTTTGTGGAGCATGTGGTTTTTGCTTAACCTGAAATCCAGATATGCTCCCTGGTTTTTAAAGAAGGCCAGGAGAAAATGTCAAAGAGTGATCCATCCTCGCTATCTTCATGGAAGATGATGAGGTAATATATTTCTCATGATGAAATGTTTTCTTCCTCACCAACATTCTTTTGTCGCTCTTGGTTCTTGTGACACCTAATGATGCATTGTAATAGTAAAACGCCATCTTTATCATTGATTAGCTTACTAGAAAATATTAATGACACTATGCAAAATCGCTTTATATGTGTCAACAATGCCCAAGAGTGGTTCAAATCTATTTTGCTTGGGTCGGTGGAGATGGTAACATGGTGCCTGGCTAGACTGTTGTAAATTTGTTGCTTATGTTTCTCGTCTCCTTGCTAGAAATAAATATGTATCACTATATTAAAAATCTGGTGTTCATAACTTTGGTTAGCTGTATTCATCTATATATGTATATGGGGGGGTGATACACCATTTACATTAATATATATGAAAAGTTGCTGTAACTGATTAACCATAGTCTTATGGTCTTATTAGCTGCGTGTTTTATTTTCTTATTCTAGTTAATGAATTGAATTATCATTTCTCTTTTTGTTGCTCATGAATAGTCGTGATAAGAGTATAGATGGAGTACAGACATCAGTCATCATTGTTTATAAGCTAATAATAACTTCCAATCTAAAATTTGTCTTATGGATTTAGTTTTTTGCTCTGTGTTGTCATATTACCTGACTATTTAAATGTTTGATCTTGAATAGTAGCTAAGTAGCATCATGGAACCCTTCTTTCTTTCTAGGATAATACAGTTTCATAAGCTTCGCTGTTGTTGCAGGCCCAAGTTAATGTGAAGATAAAGCAAGCTTTTTGCCCTCCCAAAATTGTTGAGGGCAATCCTTGCTTGGAGTACATTAAATACATTGTTTTCCCTTGGTTTGGAAAGTTTGAGGTTGTCCGTAAAGAAAGCAATGGTGGTAACAAGTAATATTTTTATCTCATCTGCTAAAATTATTTTTTCCATCAGTAATGTGGTGGAACCAGGGAGATATATAGTTCAGCGCCACCATTATTTATATTTGGCTGACACCTGTTGTCATGCAATTAGTTATGCAACAATTAGGTTATTGAATATCCACATGACATGGTTTATTATCTCTGGTGGTCTTCTAAAGTGGTTTGCTTTCAAACAGGACATTTACAAGCATGGATGAACTCATTTCTGATTACGAGACTGGTGCTTTGCATCCTGCAGATGTCAAACCTGCACTGGCAAAAGCAATAAATGAAATTTTGCAGGTAAAATTTTCACTTCACGCTTAACTTTACTTTTTTTTCTATATAACAATATATTTATTTGTATATTCACAGTCTTTCCCTTTTTCATGCCTTGTACTGAAATGTCTCTGAAGTTGCAATAGCTGCTATCCTGACAGTGAATTTGTGGGCTGTTTTTATTTTTGCTGAATCATTGGTCTTGTTTCTTGCTAGTGTAGTTCTGGATGAACCTGCCCATCTTGCTTATTGCTGGATCTTCCTTTATCTCGAAGAAGCTATTATTAATAATTTTTTCAGTCCTGGTTCACACTTGAAGGTTTTTAACTCACTAATTTCACTTTTTTCAGCCTGTTCGTGATCACTTCAACAACAACAATGAAGCCAAAGTTCTACTTAACACTGTCAAGGTACATTGTCTCAGAACACATTCACATGTTAGACATAAGCTTTGCTTGTTATCTGCATAAAATCTTTTGGCAAAACAATATAACAATGTGAACCAGCAGAGACACTGCAAATTCCGTCAGACTCATCTGTTGATTCTTACTGTCAACATTGTGCATCTAATGAAATTAACATTTGCTTCTGCAGAAGTACAGAGTAACCAATTGAGGAGCGAATGTGTTCGCCTTTAGGGGTGAATATCACCGAATGAAATTCTTCTATGCTATTCTGTTACTAATGCCACCACTCACTTTAGATGGGGATCTCTTGGTTGTTAGTGACCCACACATTCCAGCTACTGCAAGTGAAGTTACATTCCAGCTACTGCAAGTGACTCACTTTAGACGGGGATCTCTTGGTCTGTCATTGGCTCTAACATAGTACCAGAAAAAAGCATTTAAATTTTGTGCAAGTTTGTCGAGTTATCATGTCATGTGAGTATGTGAGACTCTTGTTGAAAGTGCAAGCGATAGCTGCATAGGTAGCAGAAAAAGTTTACATGTCCTTTTTATATATATACAAAACTATAAAAGTTTATTTCTTATCAGCTCTGCTTACCATTATTGGAACAGTGTTTTTCTCGCAAAACATTATAACCGGCTGAAACCATGGACTGGACAGCCCGTGATGTTTAACAGGCTCAACCGAAACGCATTGGACTGTATAAAAGAAGCCAATATCCAGGAGAGGTGCCAGAGATGGCTTACAGCAACGATACAGATTCTTTTGCTACGGATCCTTAAATCAGTAAAGCTACGGATCCTACGATCAGAATTTATGAAGATACTCCAGTTCTTCTTGATTTATGGAATTTCACTGGAATTCTACAGGAAATTTATATAAGAAAAACGCAGGAAACAGTAATTTTTCGCAATCCAAAGAAAACCGTAAAAAAAAAAAAAAAATCAAAGTAAAGACCGCTGGAGGCACGAAGATCTTCATTTAGACTTCCCGCACTCTTCAGGTTGTGTTTCAATCACCTTGTCGCAAGAAAATGAAACACCGCCGGAGGCACCAAGATCTTGATTTAGACTTCTCGCACTGTTCGCTTCCCCTGAAATCATAAGGCGAAGTGAAGAGTAGCATCTTTTTATTATTATTGTTTTACCTAAAATCGAAGGGAGTAGATTTTTTTGAATGCTAGATGAATTCTATGAGGTAAAACAAGGGACATCCACAAATAAGCTAGTCTTCTGTCATGCACACTTGCTTGCCAAAAGGGTCACGGAAATGCGTATTGCCAAAAAAAAGTTTTCTTGAGAAGCTACACAGCAGAATGGAAAACACGGTTAAAATAAAGATGGAATAACCCAATTTCTCTATGTCAGTACAAACCGATCGAGCCTATGGGGAAACGTGATCAGAAAAACTAAAAAAAACGTGTCATTTACCTTTTTAGTTACAAATTATTTTAGCTAGATAAACAACTTATAAGCTAAACTAAACAGCGCCCCCCGTGATCCTGATTTTTGCTCTAGAATTTAGCACGAACTATGTGGAGGAATGGATCGTGTATTCTAGGAGAGGAGTGAGATGAGCATGGATTTAGCACGAAACCATTGACAAATACAAAAGAGTGGGTCTCCTTTTTTGTTTGGTTTATGGAAATGGAATAAGTTGATGTGTTACCACTTCATTTCTTCTCATAAACTAATAATTAATACCGTTCGACTATATTTGAGGGATGAATTCATGATGCATCATTTCATATAGAATTTTGGTTCAATGTAACGATGCATAACAAATCCAAGAAATTTTATGAGAGTAATAGTGGATCAAAAAGCGAATCAACTATTATACAAAAAGGACTAATAATTGGCAGGATGTAAATGTACATAGAACTAATAGATGCTCTATTATCAGCATTGTTCTTAGGCTGTCTCAATAGGAGTTTTCCTCGTAGAGATAACAAAAGTTTTATGTGATGAAATGATTTTTATAAGATAAAACTTATCTACATTGTTTCAAATACAAGGAGTCTTGAAATCTCGAGAAATCTCCCATTAAAACTTGCCTCATCTATCGTGCTAGCATGTTTCCACTGTTGCATCTCATTTAATTATTGACCTTGACTAATGAACGGCACAATTTATATAGTTTAAAGTGTAACCTGTACTCAATTACGAAACATGTGAAACAAAATCTTTTTGTGACCATCAGGTTGTCTTGATTTTTTTGTTGCAAATTCCTAAATTTTACATAATATAATATATATGCAAATTTGATGCACAAGATATGAGCCCTGTAAATTTTTGTCCATTTTTTCTCTGAGAAGAAAAAAGAGTGCCTTTCATTAGATCAAACACATATTTTTTGTTGTGAGGGGAAAAAAAAAACACATACTACAATTGTATACAAATCCGACACGAACCAAGATTTTTTTTTATAAAAAAAAACTCAAATTTCCTCTTCCGTCAGCCCGTCACCGAGCTTGGATCTGGACCTATAAGCCCAATATCTCCTTCCTTACCCCAAGACTAAAAGCCCACGAAATTCCGCCCGGTGGGTTTATTATATGGAAAAAGTCAGGTTTTGGTCCCCCAACTTTCAAGTTCGATTTTAAATCACTTCAAAACCGTGAAAAAACAAGTCCCCTTCTAACTTGAAACGTGTGCGGTCATCCCCGGCGGTTTTTCGGTTGTTTTGCTACAGCGAAATAACTTTACCAGGTTGTTTTGATTTTTCCTTTTTAATTTATTTTGAATCTTGAAAAATCCCATAACTCTTCGATCACGACATCGATGAAGATGATTTCTATATGAAAAATTGTAGCCCGCCCGACCCGAGGATCTACAACTTTTTAGTTTTGAGTTTTCATTTAACGACTTTAAAATGCTTTCAAAAAATTATCTGAAAATACATGTCATAATAATCGTGTATATCCACCGTCGCCTTTAGAAAATTAATAATTTGTTTTTTTTTATTGTCAAATGGCGACACTTTTGTATACCAAAAATTTAGTACTCTACATTTGACAACAAACAAAACAAAAATTATTGTGGTACTATCGCAATAACGGCCAGAATTTCAGATATTACTTTCGAAAAGCATTTAAAGTCGTTAAACGAAAAACTCAAAAACTAGAGTTGTAAACCGTCAAGAGCTACAATTTTCATATAGAAATCATCTTCATCCGATGTCGATCGAAGAGTTAATGATTTTTCAAGATTCAGCCAAAAAATAAATTAGAAAAAAAAAAAAAAATCAAAACGCGGATACTGTAGCAAACTCCTTGGTGTTATCAGAAGAAAACCACCGAAAAAACCGCTGAGAGGATGAAATTCGCACGGTTTTCGTAGTTGGGGGACTTGTTTTTTCCTTGCTGTTCGGCGACGAAAATCTGACTTTCGTGAAGTGCCGCACCTCAAAATCTGACTTTTTTCCTTATTGTATCCATACATCCATCCAATCGGCTTTAGGGCATTGTGACTTTGATTTGTGAATTTTGTCGGGTAAACAAAACAGAAACCTTCCGGCGAACTCCCTCCCCCCCTGCAGATCCTAACCTCCACCCAAGGCCCCGCCCCCTCAAATGCCGCTGGAGATGGCCGGCGGCGGTGACAGCAGCGGCGGCGGACGAGCTCTCGATTGCCGCAGCTTCTGGAAAGGCCGGCGCGTACGAGGCCCCCACTGCGCCGACCACCGAGTTCCAAGGTCCCTCACCTCACCTTACCTCCTCGAAATCCGCCCCTCCTCTTGCATCGCCGCTCACTGATGGTGCTGTTTCCGCGCTTGCCGCAGATGCGCTGGAGACGGGGACTTCGACCGCGCGCGCGTGCACCCCAAGTTCCTCCACACACCAACGCCACCTCCCACAAGTGGGCTTTCCGGAGGTTGGTTTGATCGTATTGCTGTTACCCTGTTAGTGCAAGGAGGGGAAACAGATCCATCCTCTGCTTGATTTCAATAACTGCATTCTATATGGCACTGTTGCTGCTGCTGCACTTCTGACCATATTTGATAAGTTATGGAAGAAACAAAAATAGCTGGTTATCTAACTGTGATGCTTAATTAGTAATTGTGATACTTAATTAGTAGTGTGGTGTGTCATGTGTCTGTTATGGATGAGATAAAACCAGGTTTGTTATGGCAAAGAGAAAATAGTGATTGAAAAAGTAGTCCCTTGTAACTGTGATACTTAATTAGTAGCGTGGTGTCATGTGTCTGCTATGGATGAGATAAAACTAAGTTTGTCAGGGCAAAGAGAAAAATAGTGATTGAAAGACTAGTCCCTTGATTGATGTGAATGTATGCTAACACTGCAGTGGTCCCTGTTAATTTCATTCTTCCTGGTTCAGTTTTGGATATGGAAGAAACTTTTTGTTTGACTTCCCTGTGTGTGGAACTTTCTAATAGTTCTGTGGAACTTTCTAATAGTTCTGTGTGTTGATTGTGCTTTATTAATCAGAGCACATAGTCCCATTTGAAATCATTGTTTGTACTTCTACTGTGTTCTGAGCACATAATCGGTTGGAATCATTGTTTGTACTTCTACTCGAGTTCTGCAATTTGGCAACTTCCCTGTCATCCCTAAATAGTGTTTTATTGGAACAATTGTTACAACTAGATGGTTGATAGTTATGATGGGAATGCCATATGTTCTTCATCTTTTGTGTTTAAGATACCTGTTATGTCGGTCAATATTCCCTTACATTTTGTTCATTGTTTTTGTTTCAGCTATAGCTGAGCTTCTTGACAATGCAGTGGATGAGGTTTGTAGTATTCATCCAAACCTTTCATGCTTTCTCTTAAAAGTTGCTGAGTTTCTTCTGTTTGTTTTTGGTATATGTTGCAAATAACTGTAATTGTCTTCTGATATTATCTCAGAGAAGCAATGGTGCCACGTTCATAAAAGTGGATAAAAGCATCAATTTGAAAGACAATAGTGCAAATGATAGTTTTCAAGGTATAAGAGTCGAGGTTGAAATATTTAGTTAAACAGGTTGAGGTAGATCAGATTTGCCCTATATTGATTTCAGATAACATGGATTTTCACAGATGATGGAGGTGGCATGGATCCTGAAGGTGTCCGCCGATGCATGAGTTTAGGATTTTCAACCAAGAAATCTAAGACTACTATTGGCCAATGTATTATTTTGTTTTAAACTGGATCGTTTATTTTTTAGTTCATTTGGTTTTATTGCATATATAACTGTTGCATAGTAATAGATGTTTGGGTCCTCCTAGGAATCTGGATCTTAATTGGGTCTTTCTTTGCTTTTCCTAACTTTTACTCAACTGAACATAATTGTGAATTCCTATCATAACGCATCAATTTATCTTTCCTAACATGGGCTGCTCTTTTTCTAATTTAGGTAGACCTCTCCAGTTCTCACTTGTGCCAAATAGAGTCTGTAACAGGATAGGATAGTGCTGATTTGAATTTTAGCTATCAATAGAATCCAAGTTTGAACTAACAATAATAAAATTTCCTAGAGCAATCACCATCATGTGACCCCCCAAAAAAAAAAAAAAAAAAAAAAAAAAAAAGGTATATGTTTCTTAAGTTGTTGGTGGATTTTGTAGACCTTCAAATGAACTGTGCTACAGTTGATAAGCTCAGTTTCTCACAAAAAAACATATTTGGTAATTGGTATTTACTTGTATGTCCATATGAGATTGGTATTAACTTAAGTTCTTCCATTTGATTTGCAATATTGTTGCCATTATGAATTATCAAATCCCAAATAGATCTGATTGTTTACTGTAACTTGATACATCCTACATTCAAAGTAAAGGCTGTCCTAGCCCATGATGATATTTTTATAATTTTTTTTTATTTAGTATCAAGCTGCTTTATAGTGTCATGTATAAAACTCTTGATATTGCTATCTCTTGTTAGTATCTTACCTTCTTCTACTGCACAGATGGAAATGGCTTTAAGACAAGCACAATGAGACTTGGTGCAGATGCAATTGTTTTACTGCAGCAGTCCGAGGAAGGTAAATGCTCTTAATGGAATTTAGATTTGATTTATTTTGAAAGAATTCATGGTACTTACTGAATCTTATATTCTGTAATTAGCAATGATTTTCATATAGTTCATTCTCTTGCAGTAATGTTACATTGAGTATAGGTTTGCTCTCCTACACTTTTTTGAGAAAGACAATGAAGGATGACATAGTTGTCCCAATGGTATGTGAATTTTACAAGCTGTTTGTGTTTGAGGCAATGCTTGTCTGTCTAGATCTTACACTTTCCATTACTATTGCAGCTTGATTTTTAGGATCCAAGATGGAGACATTGTACCATTGGTGTATGGTTCACAGGGTGATTGGGATAGTAGTCTGAAGATAGTACTTGATTGGTCCCCTTTTTCTTCAAGGAAGAACTTCTGCAGCAGGTGAGGCACATTCATTCCAGGCAATATTTAGCCCATTTTCCAGTCATTCTGAATTCAGTACTGATTTTTTTTTACAAATGAGTTATTGTGAATCTGCATGGGATGGGATTTTAGCCCATATATTTGAGATCGAGCTCTATTTTTTTTGTCACAAGGTAGAAAAAAGCCCAATTATTGTCGAGTGCTTCGTTTATGCGCTCTTCACTCTTCAGACCCTGTCAAGTTGATCCTGCTCGACTGCTCCTGTCCCAGCAGTATAGAATACCCATCATAATTTTAGTAGATTACCTTGAGTTGTATGATTGAAACTTGAAACTCCTTGTACTAGAATTAGCTTTATAATGCACTATCCATTAGTTAAGAGTATTGTATTAAATGTTGAAATTCCTTGTACTAGAATTAGTTATATAATATATTATTCATTAGTTAAGAGTATTGTATTAAATTAACCTTACCATCAGCATCAGTAGTTAAGACTTAAGAGTGCCCAGTAGCCAGGCTTATCTTGGTAGGTATTCCTTATCCTCTAACCTCCTGCTCTGCGAAAACCGAGGGAGTATATGCATATCAAATTTGGAAACAAACCTTCAATGAATGCATACTACTGGATGATACATCCAGGGGTAGAAATGTACATACATACATTGAGAAATACAGTGTGCCTTTGTTCCATGGCCAAGACGTGGTTAGAAGTATGTTATCTTTTGTTGTGCCCTTGCTCCCCTACTCATAGTTTCTTTTTTGTCCTCTCCCAAAGTGGCATCCAGATATCTCTTACCAGTACTATTTCCTATGCATTGAGGGCTTGAGTCATGTATGCTATGTGGCTGTAATCCTTTATGATAAGCTAAACTGATTGTCTTATTTTTCTGAAGCTATTCAATAAGCAAGTCAGTCGGTTATGTCCCTTCAGATGAGCAACTGATTTTTCAGTTTACTTTTATACTGATAGTGTTCATATGCATTCAGTTTCAGGATGTTGGTAGTCATGGAACTAAAGTGATAGTGTACAATTTGTGGATGAATGATGATGGCCTTTTGGAACTTGACTTTGATGATGATGATGAGGTGAATGTTCATATAATTTTCATGTTGTCCATTTTGTTTGGTTCCATTTATGCTATCAGAATTCACATAATGTAAGAACTTATTATATAATGTATGTGGATTGTAAAGAGTGACTTTCCCTTGTCTGATGAAAATGCCTTCAAGGCAGCAACAACCACAATACATATTATTGTATTCTTTCTTATGTTTTTCCTTCATAGGGCTTGTTTGGATCCCATGAATTCAAAACCAATATCTAGAAAGTGCTTCTCATTTAATTATTAAATTACTTTCCAATTCAATGCCTCCCAATTCCTGGGAACCAAACAATTATTTGCACATAGGACTAACAGAGATTAGGCAGATTAGATATGTTAAAGATGATAATAAAACATGCTAGAGAATTTATGGAGTTTTGCTTTATTTTATTCTAATGGTAATTCCTCAGAAAACAATCTGACTGATTTGTGCTATTTGACTTTTTCAACGAAAAGAGTAAGCATACTTGTCCTAGGGTTAATATGTATAATTGGTGAATTCTTATGTTCTCCCATGGCATTAATGCTCTGTAGGAATCTGGAATTGAATACCAAGATACACATATTAGTTTAGCTTTGTGAACTGTTGAAACAGAGGTCTGCAGAGCAGGATATTTGTGTTTTTAAAATGTCTCTCACGAGAATTAAGAAACTGAATGATGTTTTGACACTGATTCAGACTTCTTTCAGTTCTTGCATTGCACAGCCTCATTCAGTTCTTTTCTGTTGTTATCCACCATCCATGGGCTTGTTTTTAACACTGAACTATTCATGTCCTTATCTTCTGATGCTCATTTTTCAGGACATATTACTTAGAGATCAAGGTAGTGCAAGTGGTGGGTTCTCAAAGAGTCAGAAAGAAATTGTTAAGCAACACATATCCCACAGACTCAGATTTTCATTGCGAGTAGGTTTTTAGTCTATATTCATCATTTTTTTTTTTTTTCCTTCCTAATTCTTTTTATCTGGTTGGTAACATATGTTTCTCCTTACCAGGCTTATACCTCCGCCCTTTACCTCAGGAAGTTTGATAATTTCCAAATTATATTAAGAGGAAAACCTGTTGAGCAGTTATTTATCACCGATGAGCTAAAGTTTAAGAAACTCGTTACATACAAACCTCAAGCTGCACATGATTCCCAAGTGGTAAGTAAATTTGTGCAATTTCCAACCATGTTTCCTATTTCTTACTCTCTGTTTCAAATTATAGTTTGTTTTTTTTTTTCTAGATGCATTTATTTTACTATGAATCTAGATATAGTGTATAACTAGGTAATGTAAGCAAAAAGCAATGCATCTAGAGAAGCCAAAATGAACTATAATTTGGAATGAAGGGAGCAGCTTTCTAGTCTCCACAACTGCAACTGCTAATAATGTGCATTGAATTTCATCGATGGTTCCTGTTTGGTTGAATGAGTTTATCAGAAGTTACAGAAGCAGTCACTTTTTTCAGTTTTTAATTAGTCATTCTTTTTTAATTCCTTCAGTTTTTTTTTTTTTGTTTATAATATAATATCATCTGTTTATGTTTGTTTACTACTATGTTTCGATTTATCTATATAGGCTTCGTAAAAATTGATGTTGGTTTTGCAAAGGAGGCCCCAATTTTGGGCATTTTTTGGGATGAATGTCTACCACAAAGATCGCCTTATAATGGTAACATCTATCTGCACCTGCCAGCAAACCTCTGGTTACTTTTCCCCATTTTAGAGTAGTTTCGGTTTTTATTACGCACCATGTTCTTTGGTGTTCGGTTGGGGCTTCCAAACTCCTGGAGCTTGTTGTTAGGTCAATGCCTGCTGAAGCTTAATGCTCATTGGCTGCTGGTCGCTTTTTGTTCTTTTGGGTGGCGAGTCTGTTTGTTAGTATCCAGTGTGAGTTGTGTGTGTGTGTGTGTGTGTGTGTGTGTGTGTGTTGTGTTTGGTGTGGGTCTTTTGACCCTTGTACGATCTTAATGAAATGACGCCTTGTTCTCCTCTGTTCGAAAAAAAGTTAAGCACCATGTTGTTTAGCTTCACTTTAAACCAACATTTCTCCTATTGGCCAATAGTACACATTTATGGGTAGGTGGAATTTGGGACATTTAAAATAATTGATGTACAATATACTGCAGAAGCATGCCAGCCAACTGTACACTGCATATATGTACCAGAAGTAATGCCTGTAATCTGTATTTCAAAAAAGAACTAGGTGCTAGGTTAGGGCAGGCTTTTGTTATTGTGGCCAGGCGCTTTGTACCTTCTGTAGGTTAAAGTAATGCAAAGAAAATTTGGCATATATTAAAAGAAAAGGTTGATATTATCATGCATCTACGAGTAATATGTACATAGTTCATCTAATCTCTAATTTATCTGATATTCAGACATAAATCAAGCCCCAAATTCCAATATGTTCTTGCAGTTGTACACTTTCTGCAATAATTTTGCTGGTTTCTCTAAGCATAGTGAGAATTATCTAAATGCTCATTATTCCAATATTTTTCTAATTGTATGGTTCTGAGCTGAGCCGATCATCTTTAATACACAATTCTAGACATTCAAATATTATGTCTATTCTTTTTCTTGTTGGAACTGAGTTTCTGCTACCTGCCCCCTTTATAGCCTTTCTGGAAGGTCCTTCAAGAAGGATCTAGCAGAGGGAGAAGTGTGGTTGGTGAGTTTCATATGTTCAGTAGTGCAGTTATTGTTATTCATGTTATTTCTCCCTTTTGATGACAACTGTCACAATTCAGGTGTACTTGAAGCAAATTTTATTGAACCAGCACATGACAAACAAGATTTTGAGAGGACACCATTGTTTCTTCGCTAGAAGCGAGACTTAGACAAATTATTATTGATTTCTGGTAATTGCTTTGCTGAGATCTTTCCTTGTGCATCTCAATCTTCTAGAATATGAGTCATCACTGTGTATACCTATACCACATTGAATACATAGCAAAAAGAGTAGCCCTTGTAAGTTGTAACCACCTAAGTTATCCTAGCATTAACTATCTGCAACTCTACTGTTGACCGAGCTCTATATCGTATTTTGTGTTTGCAACTTGTACTATGCGTTACTAAGGATTCAAATGTTGCAGTACTTGCAGACCGCATTCTAATCGTGACATTGGTTTAGGTTGGGCTTGGTTACAGGCGGGTGGCCGTTTTTTAAACCTCTGTTCAGGGCGAAGTCTTGGTGATCAAATTTGAGTGGAATCTATGTCTTTGCAGGAAAGAAAGGTGTCATCTGATTGGTTACCAGCCAATGGATCCACAATTAAGATCCCAGTATAAGGCCAGCCTCAAAGATTCGGGTGGTCCTGGAACTCCAGTTCACCATAAAGCTTCCAGTGGCCGAAGGACTGGAGGGCTTTCCAAATATGCTACCAGAGACATACGATGACATAACAGCTGTTGGGTTAGCAAATAATGGTGCTCAATACTGCCCTGTTCTTTGTTTGTATTAGTATTTTATTATTTTGTGGTGGTTTAATTATTATAAAAAATATTTTTCAATGCTTTATGAATGTATGTAGCTGAGTCTGAAAAATTTCTATGTCGAAAAATGATGTGATATTTATCCCCCAAAACACACAAGAGATCTGCCTGTCATTGCATTTAAGAGATATGTGATGCCTACATTCGGCTGTTTTGATGCTGCTTTTGTTGAAGCTCATTATCTGACTAAGTAATGGAGTAAATACTGAAAACACAAATGTAACAATGCACTGAAAGCTTGAATATACACTGCTGTCAGCTTGTCATAATAAACAGCAAGGTCAAAGGCATATATTTTGCTCTGATTAATGTCAAATTCATATATATGAAAAGTTTTATTGGAACTTGGACTTAGCAATTTGGGTACACCTAGCGCTTGGCCTTAGGGTACTTCATCCACTAGTTTTCAAATTGATAACATTTGGAAAAAAGCACATTTATGGAGAAAATTTTGCGCCCTAATGGCATAGAAAAATTATTATTTACTATAGCTGCTGTAGCATGAGATACTCTCGTGACATCCATTCTTTTGCTTTGTTGATGATCTAAATTCTGCACTTGGAATGGTGGGTTTTATTTATTATATTATAGACTGGTGATTTAGGCCTAGATTTCCTTGTATTTTAGCATCTTTTTACATGAGAATCTATGATAGCATATAAGTTATGTTGTCTAACAATTCTTGCTTTGTTCTGTTTTTGGCCAGGTTCTCATTTGCAATCAACTGGCCAAGCACAAGATAACAATATGGAATCAGAAGGCTTGGATGAGGTTTGCTCTTTTTAGGCTTTCAATTCAATTATTTTTTTTGCTTTCAATTCAATTATATTTCCTTGTATTTTAAGCAAACAGTTTATTGGGAATCTATAATAGCAAAACAGTTTATTGATCTGAAAAAATCTTTCTAGGCTTTCAAAATAATAAAATGTTGTGAATCAATCTGGCCAAAACACACATAGTTTTCCACCAAGTAAAATTGCTAACGGCACCTAACATTTCTTCTTTTTGCCCGTTCAGGATCTAGTGGAGATTGGCTCTGCCTGGTGTTCTAGATCCTAATTTTATTGAGAAGCTGAGTGAAGAAAACATTGCTCTGTTTTCAAGGTATAAAATTACTTTTACTATTGCTTTATGCTGTATATTGGGAGTTTTGGAAAGATAGTCCTTTCATGCTGTATCTCAAGGTCTCCACCTACAAAACCCAATACACACCCTGCCTTACTAGCCTCTCCTACAAAAACCCAACACACCCCTGCCTTACTAGCCGTTGAACAAGGGAGACAACTGCAACCCTCAAAACCTACCTAAACCCTAAAGGTCATGGGAGAGCTTTACCTTTATGATGAGTTCCTGAAGGACCATAGCACCAGCCAGACACCACAAATTGCCCTCCACAGCCACAAGCATTCGCTTGATTCTAGGGCTCCCAAGCAACAAGGATGATCAGGAATTAAGTCCTTTGTGCATCACCTTTTTGTTGAATATAAGTGAATTGCCCACCTTTCCCCATCAGCTTAAGCTTTTGGGTTGAATTGGTTGGTGCATGCAACTTAATACTTTTGAACACTTCTTAAAGTACGGTACCACCAGCCATAGAAGCAACTAGTAGATTCTGTTGCCCTTGCTGCATAAAGTTCAAATTTCTGGAAAATCAAGGTCCAGTCCCGCCTTGCAAACACACACATGAGGTGAGGATGTATTTACTTCATTTGGAACACTATTAACTTAAAAATGTTCATTGCACTTTCAAGGACATTATAAACTTCTTTTCCATATTTGCTGCATAGTAAATTCAAGCTAGCTAATCGATGTAGAAGTTCAGTTGTTTGTTCTTGGTAAAGAAAGTTGCAGCAAATCTTGGTTTAGTGATTTCCTGACTAGCTAAACAACATTTTCAGTTCCTGGGGTTGGGTTCTGCTAGGTATTGTTGAACTTATCCTGCCCTGGTTCATTGCACCTGAAACTGAAAAATGTTTTTACAGGCGCCAAGAGCTTCACAACGTGGTACACAATTGAAGCAGACGGTATTCATATAATGCTGAGCCATTAAAAAGTGTAATGAAAATATCATCTATCTGTTCAGAGCTGAATGCTGCTTTTTTGTAGATTGGAAACCTGGAGCATGAACTGGAGGAAACAAAAAAAAGTGTGGCCAGCTTGCTGCTCAGCTCAAGGCATTTAAGAGCCAGCAGGGTTTCCCGTAAATGTGAAGGTTAGTTTGGTCACCTCTGGCAATATGTTTGCCCTATATTCTAGGGTTTCAGTTTTCTGTCATCTGTTTAGCTCTTTAACCTTACAACTGTCTTTCTGAAAAAAGGAAAATAAAAGAAAAAAGGGGATTGTTTTTGTGAATGTGAAGTCCTTGAAAACTCAGTGTGCACTGACTACAATAATTGAAGACAATCAAGTAATGTTGAAAGCATGCTAGAATTTTTGAGCCATCAGGAACTTAGTGCAATCTCCGTCTTGTTAGCACTCCCGCATGTTGGTTGTTTTGTCAAAGAAATTATTGTGTCTGATTTGAGGCAGGTGTAAAACTATCTATGGCTCAACTGGAATTAGCGCTTTATTCCTACAAAAACTGATCTTGTTGTAGAATGTAGGCTGCAATTTTAATTTAAAGTTGTCAACTTTTGATCAATGGACTTTGATTTTGGCTATAAATAGACTTGTCTCTGGTAGTTGTGATTGAGATGGAGGTTTATCGGTGAGAACTAATTCAGCTTGTTTTCTTTGTGGTTCTGATTCCCATGACCCTGGTCATGTATAGAGCCATCCCCACCCCTTCTTTTTTGGTTAGGGTGGGTCTGTGGTTTTTTTTTTTGCTGGGTTTTTTTTTTTTTTTTCTAAATCCAGCATGTCTTGTGTTTGTCTATCTTAACAAAGTGACACACAGATCACCACCTTAGAAATATGGAATTCTGACCCATTTTGTTGTATCCATTCACATGATCTAAAAAATTACCTGAACTGTTTGCATTTATTTTTCTTTTTAATGAATGATTAATGATGATGAGAATGCACTCAAGCATTTCATAATTATTCTCTTTTTTACTGATTAATTTTAGTGGCGTGCATAGGGAAATATAATTAGTGGATGATGCAGTCCTATGCGTACATGGGTTTATATATTCGTTTTCATGGGTCTGCATGTATTTATGCTGCAACGTGCCTGGTCTTTGCAATCCATTTTATTCATTTGACCAGCCTTTTACCGATCACATAACATAGCGACCTAAGCATACCTGTTTTGGGTATGATAAACTTAATCAACAATGTCAATTTCTTGTAAAAGTTTTCAAAATCCTTGAAAAAGGGCATGAACCAATTAGACAATTTTCTCCCTGTTTTGTTAGTAAGATAAGCAAGTATGATTTATTCTGCAATTGCTACAGGGCATGATTAGGACCGAGGACATGGGGGGTACACGAGAACGACCAATACTGACAGCGGACTGAATGTGACAAGGAAGTGCCTTTGCATATAACTTTTTAGCTAGTGGGCTAATTCATTGTTGAGTTGTACATAAAAAAGTGTAGGATGTAAATCTTAGTCGTGTGCTACTGACAGAATGGTTGCCATGTGCTTGGAAGATGACATGAGAGATTCCAACTGTTAATTTCCCTGTGCAATATTACGTAGGGCCTATGCTCCAGCCTTTTGAGCATTAAGGCAATGAAACTGAAAACGAATTGCAGTTGGCAGCGCCAAGTCGCGCGCAGTGCAATATGCAATGCTTCACAATTGGTTTTATTGTTTCCTTGTCCAAAAAAAAAAATGGTTTTATTGTTTTATTAGAAAACTGTGGCGGCCGACGAAAATGGCTCAAGGCCTCGTTTGGAATCTTTGGATGTTGTAGTATTGAAAACCATGGTATCAGAATACTGTAGTTTCAGAAAACTCTAATAAGACTAGTTTTTAGCAATATCATAGTATTCAAAACTGTAGAATTTGTTACATCAAAACACTCCATGAAACTCTAAAACTAAAATATTCCATATTTCATATGACCATGATATTTTTCTAAAATTTGAAAAATACATTGCGTCCAAACAGGGTCTAAATCAGAAGTGAATGAGCTCGAACAAAACTGAGACTGGCTTAATTATGAAGCTAACGAGTACGAAGATAACTGGCGATTGGCTGTCTGTTGTGTGATTCCTTTTTCAGTGTAACGCATATCCTCACAAGAGGCCGTATATATCAGTGATGTCACAGTCCAGCAGAAAAAACCATCTTAAATCTAAAGCTCGATTCTTTTTTTTTTAGGCGAAGTATAGTAGTGAAATAAACATGACCATACACTGCAATGTGAGAAAGAACTATGAAACGTCACAGGGGAACTAAACACGGTGCAGATTTGCACTAGCATGTACGGATAGCTAGAAGAAATATTTATTTTAGTAGATTAAATGGCGAAGTGTTCACAATTTAATTTTACGGTTTGATTAGTTAGGTCATCAGTAGATTCATCATGTTATATTAATAATTCATTCCTAATTAAAATCAACAACTTAGTAATAGAACTATTTGTTTGTTGAAGCAAGGCCAACGTTTCAAAGACCCGTAATATATTAGGTAGTGTTTGGTTTTAGGAACTTTTTTGTGTTGAGACTAATAAAATTCCCTTAAAAACCAAATATGGGAACTATTTTCTAAAAGTCCCTAAAAGTAAGGGGACCTTTTTTTTTCAAAAATCATATAAGACTATAAAAGAAGTCGCTTTTGGAAACAAAAGCCAATATTAACATAGCTTTTAGACTTGTAATTGTTTATTAGAAAATAGTACCCCTTCGTCTCACAAATAAATATCCGTTTTTGACATCTACAATCATTGTTTGACTGTTTTTTTCTTATTCGAAAAGTTTGAATTTTTTAATTATTTTGTTATGACTTATTTTACGGTTACATAATAATTTATTTATTTTATAATATAAGAAAATAAATAAGACGGCGCCGCCGCCTCTCGCCTTCCACCACCTCGGTCCCCTCCCTCTCCTCCGGGCGGGGTTGAAGGGAGCGGAGATCCATCGCTTTTAATAAGTCTTTCCCCTAGTAGATTGAGTCTTCAAGGTTCAAGGTTTCTCCAGATCCAACCAAGAGATCGGCCACAGCAGAAGGCATCTCAAGATCATCGATGGAGCAATGGAGCATTTCGCTCCTTAGCGGTGATGGCAAGACGGTTATCATCATTGATGGAGAATAAGGTACTCCAAACCCTTCCTTTGTCTCATCAAGGTTGTTCTACGCAGCCATGGTGGGGCGCTAGTGAGAGATTGTTTTCCAACGATATCTATCTCGATGTCGGTTCACTTGTGTTCTCCCATGAATGAATCTAGTGAAGGTGTAAACGATGAGGTCGATGATGTAATCGACGGCTAATTTATCATGTTTGCACGTGGAGTTTTACCAGCTTTACTCCTCTTTTGCAAAAAGTAATGGGTATGAGCATGACGGTGGTGGATGGTGAGATGGCTCTCGTTTCGCTCGGATCGGATCTTGGCGTCCCGTGCCATATCCGCTTTGAGATGATGATCCTAAATGGTGGAATTTATAGTTTTTTCAAAGTTTCTTGTCTCCCATCAATAGAGTTGGAGTAGTTTGGTTTATTTTTGTAACGAGAGGATGTAACTTGCTTTAGTATTAATGAAACTAGATAAATTCCTCGTTCTGTCAAAGGGTATGCAAAAATAATTTTAACTGTAAAGAGCAATGTAAAAATAATTTTAGTAATGAACTTAATAAAAAGCGCCACGATAATCTTAGATCTTTAACTTCACGAAAAGAAAACATGGGTCACAGTTACTAACCATTGAAGGATACTATTTGGAATTTAATGTACAACACAAAAATTCTCGGCTTATGGTAATAATAGAGATTTGTTATGATAAAGTACTAATCTACCTGATCATTAATTGAAAGTGTTAGTGAGACCTTAGTGTGGCTGCTTAGGTGGCATGCTTGTATGTTTGAAGGTGTACTTAGTGAGGTTTTAGTAGGGCTGCTTAGGTGACATGGTTGCAGAGAACTCTTTAACGGAGGTTCTGTAGATTTTCTTTGCCACAAAGAAAATAAGACGAATGTTCAGACAAATATTTTATTAAAGTTAAAATTGAACATCTATTTGTGGAACAAAATTCATACTGCCCAAGAGGGGAGCCCCAGTCGTGACGCACACGTGTAACTGAAGCCCTATTTATTTGTGGGAAGTAAACAAGGCCAATCTGATCAATCGGCCCGCCGCCGCTCTTCTCCGATCGTCGAGCGGCGCGGCCTCTCCATTCCACTTCCGCTCTCCAAGTCGGCAGCCTCAGTCGAGGGATCAGGGCGGTCGTGTTCCGTGCGCCGTCGCCGGTAGAGGATGCCGCCAAGGGGACGAGGTTGTTCCGGTTCCGGTTCCGGTTCCGGCCCATCCCGCCCGATTCCGCTGGCCGTGGAGGAGGCTCTCCAGTCTGACGAAGCGAAGCAGCAGCGGGTCCTTTTCAGGTACGCCGCGGCGTGCGCAGATTAATTAGCGAGTAAAGCATTATACCCATGTTTGGATCCAATCCGCTAAAAACTAGGATCAAACGTGAACTAATTTGAAAAGTAATTGCATAAGCGGTGGTGACTAGTAATTGGCGAGACGAATCTATAATCATAATGAGTGATGGTCCAGCTATGGCTGTGCATGTTGACCTATCTCAGCACTCTTTGGATGCGCGATGTATGTTTGTCTGAACTCTTCTCTTTAGTAGTCTTTTGAGTATTCGAGAAAAGAAAAAAACCTAATGAGTCTATATTTTGTCCCGCCAGTTTTGAAGCAGAGGAAGAGGAGAGGTGAATCTTTGGTGGAGAATCGATAATAGAACCAGGGGAGTAGGTTTATTTGGCTCCACCATGTATAACTCAAAATGAGCGAATCACTCCACTCGATTCTGTCGGAAGCATGGGCCATAACGGCGTTTGGTAGCACTCCTAAGCTTGGAGCCATAGCTATGTTAGCAATCTGCCACCCGCAGCAGGTAATCCTCCTGCTGCCTGCTCCCTCTTCCTCCCCTGAACCAAGGTAGGAGAAGAGCCTTGAGCTCTCTCACACACACATGACAACGGCTGGAGAAACTCTGAATGTGCAGGAATGAACTGAATTGCATTGCCCTGAAGGGGAGTATTTGTACATCCTAGCTAGCTGCAACTACCTGTACCATCTAAGTACACTACAATATGGCTGACTACAGCCACCATACTTTGCACTATTGCCTTACATGACTTGCCTACTCCTATGGTACAAGACTTGGGTCATGCCAATGTCTCTACAGTGGCTTGTACCGCCCATACTAAGGCTGTGCCAGGAATGAACTGAATTGAATTGCCCTGAAGGGGAGTATTTGTACATCCTAGCTAGCCGCAACTACCTGTACCATCTAAGTACACTACAATATGGCTGACTACAGCCACCATACTTTGCACTATTGCCTTACATGACTTGCCTACTCCTATGGTACAAGACTTGGTCATGCCAATGTCTCTACAGTGGCTTATACCGCCCATACTAAGGCTGTGCCAGCCATGAGCAGCAGTAGGTAGAGTGTAGATGTGGAGCTAATCCTAATCCTCTCCCTAATACAGTCATCGCCGAAGCAATCAGTAGATTACAACTTACATTTCTTCCCCCTAAGTCTGTTGTTGCTTATCCCACCACTTCCATGCTAATCTTCTTCCTCAGCTCCTCAAAGCCAAGGCGCCCGAAAGTGGCTTGCGAGGATGTCGCTGAGTTGCCGCCGGGTGTCGACGAACTCCGATGACGAGGTGACCTCCATCGACGCAATCACGCCAGTAAAATGAAACTTCACATCTATGTGCTTGCTTCCGTCGTGGAGCACCGATTTTTGCCGCGATGGCCAACTTGTTGTCCACCTTCGGGCCGGTGGGCGAGGCTCGATGCCGTGAGCTCACCCAAGCCGGCAAGAGCCACACAACCCGCACGCCGCTGTGGCCGCTGCTTTTTCGTATTTGCCTCGCAGTCGACAGCCGCCACCATCTTTGCCTCGCGATCGCCGCGGACTACCGTGCGGATCCCGGGGCACCAAAGACGCCGACGACGCAGCCCGCCCGCCCACATCTTTCGGCGTGATTCGCGTCACTCAACGCCGCGGAGCTCGCCACCCTCCTTTGTTCTTGCGTACGCCTGCCGCCCTTGGGGAAGACGACACCCGTGTTAGTGACGTCTCGCAAAGATCCGCTTCACCGCCCAATGGTCCTCCTTGATCCTCGAGGAACCGGGCTCACGCACCCGGATCACGAGCGAGATGTCCGGCCGGGTGTGAGTCGCCATCACAAACGACGCCGACGATGTTGCCTTCGCCCGGCCCGTCGTTCTTCAACAGCCTTGAGTCGCCCTCCATTGGCGTTGTTGGGTCGGCTTGCGGCCGCTAATCCGCCCGCTCCAAAGCAAGTTGAGCGAGGCGCCGTTGCCTCAAAGAGACCTTGTCCTTCCCCCCCACCTCGATGCCGAGGTAGCACGACGAGCGCCGAGGTCGCCATCCGGAACCGCGCCGCCATCTCCTCCTTGAAGGCGTCAATGTCCTCGGCCGTTGCCCTCGCCCCATCGACGTACACCCCCCAACGATGAGATGCTCCTACCCCCGCCGGGTCGGGTGTACATGGCGCGGCTCGTCACACACAATGTGAACTTCGAGCCCGCCATGCCGGCGCCGAGTTTGGCGCCTCCACACCCGCGGTGCCCCCGGCGTAGCCCGTGAGCGCCTTCTTGAGCCGCCGCAACACCTTTGTGCTCTACTCCTTTCACCGCGGCCGAGGAGCCTCGCTGCACGTAGACTTCTTCCGCTTCAAGAACGCCGACTTGACGCCAAGGTGATGAACCGACCACTCCTCACCGCCAGCCGGCAAGGAGCAACCACAGGTTCCATGCGCGCCACCGGGCAAACACTTCCTCGATCGATCCCCTGGCGCTGCACGAACCCCATGGCGACGAGCGCCACCTTGTCCCGGGCTGCCGTCGCCCTTCTTCACCTTTGAAGACCACTTGAGCCCGGGATGGTAGGGCATCCGGGCCGCGGATCAGCCAGCCCCAGTCCGATTGGCCTCACCTGCCCGCATCTCCTCCAACATCGCCACGCGCGCGCCCGGCCACACTCCGCGAACGGCAAAACGCGGGCGGCTCCTCTCAAGGCCATCGGCAAGATGAGCTCGTGGTCGCCGTCAGCGACGCCGCTGCCCCGGCGGCGCTCTCGCTTGCCCGATCACGGCGTCGATCCTCCTAAATCGCACCCTCCCCCGCTGCGGGAAGGCGCCCACGAACTCGGGAGATGTCGGCCGGTGGAGTGGCGCACCCACCGCGGCGCTGCCGCCGGGTCCCATGTTTTGGCGAGACAGGGAACCTGAGATCCCTTGGCCTCGCCGTGCTGGCCCGACAGATCACTCGGCAAAGACTCCGGTGCTCCTCGATCACCATCCGCTCGCCGCTGAAGCCACTAGAGACCCCGTTTCCCGCCGTGGGCGTGTCCCACTTCACACCGCCGCCTCGTCGACGACGACGCCTCGACATCACCACCTTCCCGGGCGGATCGAACGGCCGGTAGGCCTTCATCCCCTCCCCTCAGCCCCCACGACCATCTTGGTGCTCCGGTCTTCAAGCTTGCCCAGCCGGGCTTCACCGCCTTCACGCGTCCCGATGGACCCAAACATCCGTAGGTACGAGACATTGGGCTTGTGCCCTGTGTGCTGGGCCCCGTACGACATCATCCCTTTCGCAGCCTTGGTCGGTGAGCGGTTCAAGATGAACACCGCCGTGCTCACCGCCTCGCCTGCACCCGCCGACATCGCCTTCGCTTTCATCATCGAGCCGGCCATCCCAACGATGGTCCTGCTCCGCCGCCCCACCATGCCGCTTCCCCGTGGCGGCGCGGTCGATGGCGTGCCACCTCCCTCGTAAGCAGGTGGCGAACTCCACCGCCGTGAATTCGCCCCCCTCGCCCGGGTCCCGGGCGCTGAGCCCCTGGCCGGAGTCGGGCCTCCGCCGCACCTTGAATCGCTTGATGGCCTCCGCCACCTCTCTGGGTTCGGCCGCCAGCCGATCCACATGAAGCGGCTGCAATCATCCACCGAGCAAGAGAAAGTATCTCCGACCACCATGCACGCGGCGTTGATGGTGCCGCAGAGGTCGGCGGGACGAGCCGGAGTACCTTCGCCGCCCCACGTGGCCGCCTTTGGGGAAAGATAGCCCGCCGCCGCCCGCTAAGCAACCGGTCACACAGCTCACCGGTGTGCGTGATCCGGGCAGGCCGGTCACCATCTTGCTCAGCCTGCCGAGCGCCCCTCGCTCAGGGACCGACCTTTCGTGCCACGCCCACGCCCCCACGATGCCGCCGCCAGCACAAAGGCTCGCCTTGTTACAAGAAGGCGTTACCTGGCCAAGCCGCCGCCCCGATCCCCGGCGCAGCACGCCGACTTGATGTGAACGCCGACTGCACTCGCCCAACCGCCTCAAGCTCACGATGCTCGAGCGATAGTACACGCCCCGCAACGCTGATGCTCCTCGCTCCGGCACTAAGACCACGGTGCTCCCCGCCCGCGATGTCCACCGTCGAATCCCACCGTCCCCGGTCTTGTTCCTCGTTGAGGCCGGAGAAGACGGCCCCCGCTCCCGGGGTCATGTTTGCTGGCCTCGAGTCCGTGTACCACCTCCTTCGCTCGCCGACCGGAACTCCGCCCCTATGTTGTAACTTACAAGCTATACCAAACTGGCCTATGTTGTACAAACTAGCAATAGGGCACTAGGCAGCATAGCAGCAGTAGAAAGTAGTAACAATTAGCAACTTTAGTTTTCGAAGTATCAAATAAAATTTATATTATTTAGCATACTAGAAGTTGTATTCATCTTTGCATTGTTGATTCTTTAACAGGATCCAAGAGTATGGTAAGTGAATGTACTAGTCAGAGTGTATCTTGTAGTGTTTCACCATCATCATCTCTAGAAAGTAGAAGCGGAAGCAGAGGCGACCGCGTCAAGGCCCGCGACAGTGACTCACGACAGTGACAGTGACAGTGACAGTGACAGTGACAGTGACAGTGACAGTGACAGTGACATTAGCTTCAACTGGGACACCTTCTGCTATAATCCAGAGGGGGCATTAGTTGCCTATTTAGTGAGGCAGCAGCCAGCTGTCACCCTCTCCTCTACAGATAGATGAACACACGATTTGTCTGTGTGTGTTTTTTTCTTTCAATCTTATTGCTTGCTTATGTTTAGCTTCACTTCTTGTTTGCAGTTAGAAAATGAGGTATCACGGGCGAATGCTCTGCTGCTGTTCGAGACGCCCTCTGGTTTTGCACTTTTCACTTTTTTGGTGGTTTATGCTATCTATCGGATAGTGTGAATGTAATTGTTTTTCCTTCCTTGGCCTTTGTTAATGATGTCGTTGCTGGTCTATGCCAATGACCTAATTTTCCATTTCATCATTTGTCTCCTACAGGATATCTGGGCAAAGTTTGATAGCTACTTCCATTCATTGGGGTTAGTTCCTCGAACTTTCCTTGCTTCCTTCCTGTCCTGATTGCTGTCCCTTACTTGCTTGTTGTTAAATCAATCCAAGTAGCCATCTTTGTATTAATGGAAGAATATGAACATGATCCCACGGTTCATTTGCAGCCACAAAACATATTTTTGCCCCAAATTTGTTTACAAACTAGCAGATACCCAAATATTCAACAAATAAATAGTACTGAAAGATATATTTAGTCCATAAAAATGTCACCATATATAGGTTCAAGGAGGACTATAGATAATCAATCAATGCACACTGAGACTTATGTGGGTATTGCTACACACCGTGTTCTAACTAATAATAACTGCTTCCTAGGTATGACCTTGACATGTATTACTACACGGCGTGTTCTAACTAATAACTGCTTGCTAGAATGCTAGATATGACCTTGGTGTGTTGCTACTTCTGAAGAACATGAAACTTGTTATCGTTTTGCTAACCTGAAACTTTGTGATCTTATTATGAATTGTACTGCAAATATTTGATAAATGAATATTTCTATCCCTTTTTCCTGATCCAGAGACGTGCATGCTTATTTCTTAATTATTTCTTTCTGCCATGAACAACATGCTTGCTGTTATTTCTTTATCAGGTTGTTAATCTGAAAGAATTTCGATCTTTCGAGGACAAATCCAGCGTCATCAATGCTGATACTGGTGTTCACAAACAGCTTGTTGATCTGATCAACAAGTGGCACAAACCTGGGATGAAATTGTGTGTTGGAAAGCCTGAATATGAAGTGATCATTGAATCAAAGCTGGTGAGTATTTGCTCCCTGTCTCGTCTTATTATTGATCAAATTTGAGCTCCATTGTTGTTGTGACTTGTTTCAGAAAAATACCCTGCATGTACTGTCAAACTGTGATGGAGATAATGTGGGGCATACAGCATCAAATGCGCAAATTAGTGCCTCAAGAAAAATCAGAGCTGACTAAAGAGGACCGCTTACCAATGAGTCAAGGCCTAAAAAGTTTCTGAGTCGTAATGGATTTGATGTCAAGCCAGAGATGGTGAGTTCACTGGTTGAACACTTACCATGCCTTTCTGCTTTATTTTATGGCTTCCTGCCATTTAGTATTACATTAATACGATATCTTATGTGCTTTGCACTTAAATACTTTTGTTTCCACAGACCAATGTTTGGGATTTACGTTTTCAAGGAAATATTTGCCTTTTAAATTTTAGCTACCATGAATCATTGCTCTTTGTATCCAGGTCAATGAGAAGATTGTTGCAGCAGCAAGTGCCTTGTTTAGGTGTGATGCTGATAGTAGGTGGAATGTATATTTGTTGCGCGAGGCTGGTCTCCACATTAGAGATATTTCTGGCATTTCCTGTGAGAGTTGGGACATACTGAAGCTTGCTGTAGCTGTGAAGGTGATATGTTGCCCTGACGAAGAACTCACAGATTTTCATGAGGTAATTCATACTTACTATTGCAGATTTCGTGCAAACCTGTATCATACAATGTGCCGAGTCATGTTCCTTCCAGCTTCTTTCAGAAGATGAGCTATTAAAGTTGAAAGGTGATGCACTTAAATATAGTGGTATCACTGGTAGATGCTATTGGTTGGGGGCCTGCAAGAGAACTGTGTTTTACCCACCATCTGAGGATTGCAAAGAAAAAAAAAGTTGTTGGGGTCCTTGGTTAAGGAAGCATATGAAGAGGAAGAAAAGCATGCACAAAGAGAAAGGGAGCAGAGCACGAGCGAGGGGAGAAAACGGAAGTGGACGACATTGGGCTTTCTATGGGACTGGGTTTGCCGCAAGCCGTCAACCAAACACCAGAAAAGGCAGTCTTGCCCCGCCTTGTCCCCGAAGATTAGAATCAAAATCTAGTCTAATGAACAAATTTTGAGTGTGCATAGCACCACGGACACAACAGCTCGATTAGAGATGATAATGAATCAAATAAGGTATGGGTCAAACAATTGATATATCTAAAGTTTTATCTGCTCATCGGCATGCCTGCTGATAATATTTTCTACCTGTGTCCACGTCTGCTGGGTACCCATCAGTTATATTCATGAGAGATCAAATACTAAAACTAAAGTGATATCGGATAATGAATATGTAGTTCAAAAACAAAGAATTTGTCAATGTCACTCACTAGCCATTTTTCAAAAAAAAAAAAAAGTCACTCACAAGCCATAATACATTGCAGAATCATTATTGTTGGGTTCTTCATGCTCATACAAATGACACAAGGCAAGAACTAAAGTAAAGTATAATAAGTTAACATCCAACACATACTTGAATTGTCAGTTGACATATTTACACATGCTGTGGAATTGTGGGTACCCTTATCAGCTTTCCGTGAAATAAGCTAAACCCGTGCTGACAAATAACCAACCCGTAATGAATATTAATAGGGAAGGTACAATAATGCTATGAATAACCAGTATCGGTAATAATATCAGCAAAAAGAACGCCGATATGTCCATAGCTATTGGGTATGAAACCTGCCGATGGGCGACTGTCTTTCCAACCCATAAAAAGAATAATGGTCATATGGAACTATTTGGAAAGAAAAAAAGTCAAATTTACCTCCTCAACTATGGTGGTTGTCCAATTTTGCTCTATTAATACAAAAACCAGTTTTATGGACCCACTCAAATTTTTTTAGACAGTTCATTTTTGCACTTGTGGATGGTTTTGACGATGGTTTTGCTACTTTACCACCAATACACCATGTGCAACGGCTAAATTAGACTAAGTTGAAAGTTATGGATGAACATTAGGCTATAAATATTTTATTAAAAATACAAAAATTAATAAAAATTAAAAAATCCAACAAAAAATTTTATTAGGAAAAATAATACGATTAAAAAAAAAAAATCCTAAAATCAGATTTAATCTTAGAAAATTCATATAATTTTTTTGTTTTAGCTCCAAAGACTGTGTGACTCGTTTCATATATTACTTCAATAATCAAGCTCTATCTTAGGGTGCCTAGCTTGAGATTATTTGAATGTTTCTGGACCCATTTTGGTGCTTATATTTCTTAGTAGAAGCTCTTGTTATCTATTATAATTAGTCGATGTTGATCGTCCAGACTACATAAAAGTGCAGTGGAACATCGCCACGACTAATATTGGGCATTGGCCCCTGCCCTCGATAAATTTTTTGAAGTCGGTGTTAGCAGATGTGCTCATGCGCTGCAACGGGAAGAAAATGGTACATACCTATTTATATGTTTTCAAATGTGCCTGAATGTTGCAATTAAATGTACAACTTAAGTAAAGCTTAGTTCTATACATCTACGATTGTGTCATTTATTCTAATGCAGCTTGAAATATTAAATATTGTGTCTGTCATGTATTGCTCTAGCGCTCTTATGTGTACCGGGGGTTTTAGAATGATCACATCAGGCGTTTCAATTCATTTTAGGATTGGCAATTGTTTAAGAAAATTGGGCTTGATAAACAACCAGCTTTAGCATGGTGGGTTTACGAAAAACACTTTCGGTGTTTCAATTTTGTTTTTAATAATACTAGGAAACATGCCAAGCGTTGCAACGGAGTAAACATATCAAACGCTTATGGAAAATGCGACAGAAAAACATTTTGTATTTATTTTTTTTACCGTTTCTATAAAATTTTAAATCTACACATATTTGTTTTATGATGACAATGGCATGCATATAGATTAATGTTGTTAATAATAGTAACATACAGTACAACGTCCTATTAAGCTTGTAACAAATTTAAAATACAACCTTACGGTTTTTTCCTATGTCATTGCAAGCACAAAATTTTTTGCTCATAAATATAGTATAACTGTATTTTTGTACTATCAAAGCACTGGTATTGTTAAATGTTGGAGTATTGTTACCTCTTGCAAAACGAATGTTCAAACGTCAACTCTAGCCTTAATCCTTAATGTTGTTTTCCTTTGGGCCTAGAAAAAGACCGAGCAGATTGGTTGCATGCTATTGCATGGTTCGAGACGTAGCTTGCTCCTTCCTCGATTGCCTGCTTACTAGGGACATCAACAATAATCATCCGTTCGCCGCACAGAAAAATGACATGTCTGCCTTCGTGAGACTGAGATACATGGATCCCAGCAGGCTTACGTGAGACTGACACGTGGAGTTCGTCCACCGGGACGGGATGATGGTGAGCCTGGAAGAACAACGACCTCTCGGTACGGTGCAGACCCTGGATCACGGCGACCGTCTCTAAGACACAAGCCTGGGGAGCGTCGATTGCGTCGTCCATGAGGCCACAGTGCCCAAGGACAGCCGTCAGCGGCGGCGACGAAAACAAGGTCACGTAATTTAGCCGGACACCTGACTATATATATGCGACTGGTTGTTTGTGGTTCCGTACACGTGAAGGAGATGTGAGACCGAGTTTGATACCGATGTGCATTGGACTTCTAGAAGGCTGGACGAAAGAGAGGGGAGACGACGAAATTTTTTTCGCTTTATTAGAAAAGCATAGATATAGATTTCTCTCTTCCGATGGTTCAATTTAATATTACAATAGCAAAATGTCCGTATGCTTGCAACGGGGTAGTTTATTTTCACTTTTAAGTTGTTATCCTCTTTCTTGTAGTTTTTCTATCTTTGTATCCATCGACAACAATATGTAATGACAACAATATGTACCGACACCCTCAATGACAATATGTATTGCCACCCTCAATGCACCTACACACACATTCATCTTCACCAAAGTAGTCATGCACGAGTGGGTCCCTCTGTTGTTCTCCTCCCTCGCCGCCATCGCCCTCTTTCGCCGCATCTGCGGTAGTCGACGCCACCTTCATCGCCATCAACCACTGTAAGGACATGCTGGTCGGCACTACCACAAAAACTGAAAACCCTTGAGGGTCGAAAACCCTCAAGAAAAGCCCCAAAACCGCCAAGGAAATACATCGTGGCGGCTGGCACTCAAGGAATGGCCGCCAATGGTAGATGGTCAGGGAAATACCTATTCCCTTGAGCGCCGGCCGCCAAAAGTTATTTCCTTGAGTGTTGAACCGCCAAAGAAATAGATGAGCCGTCAGATTTTTAACCCCGTCAAGGAAAAGCAACGGCACTCAAGGATATGTATTTTCTTGAGGGCTGATGACCCCAAAGGTTATATAGTTGGCGCCAAGGATATTGAGTTTCTTGAGGGTCTGTGATGGACAAGGAATTATCAAAACCCACAAGGATATATTTTTTTTTTGAGAGCTAGCACCACCAAGGTAATACAAAAAGACCCCCAAGTAAATTTATGTATCCTTGGCAACCAGCCCTCAAGGTAATGCATGGTACATGGGCTTAGTTGGCCAAGAAAATATTGATCATTCATGATAATAGACACCAAAACGGATATCAGGAAAGAGGCCACAGTAAAACTAAACCAGTGCTAGATTACATAACACATCCAATATCCATCGATTCATTAGATGTCCACTTTGCAAATATAAGACTTAGCTAGCAATAGTGTATCATCCTACATGTTAGCAGGACAGCAGCACATACATAAGGCAACTGCTACACACACTTCCTAGGGCAACATTGCACTTAGCAAAAGATCAGCCTAATATCATATTAGTTCCTACCAATCAATAAACCCAAAAGAAAGTACAGATCCCATTGTGCAGTCACTTGGTTTTTGGAATTACTTTGGATGCATGTACAGTCACTGTTCCATAGAGTGGTGATCATCGTCGCTTTGGATGTAGCCACCATCATCTTCATTGTCAATGGATAGTCATCATCATCATTTTCATTGGAGTAACTCGACATGATCGTTGTCTTCATGGTAGCTGCATCATCTTCAGAGCTTTCATGATAGCTGTAGTCATCGCCGTTGTCGCCTTCATCATCAACGTCGTTGTTGCTGCGCCTTTCATCAACTGAATGAGAGGCTACTGTAAAACAGCCCTGATCAGTTACTTGATCAAGGTTTTGCTCTCATTCAGTTGATGAAAGGCGCCTTTCATTAGTTGCCTCCATGTGACCCGGTAGCCTGCAAAAGGCAATATTGAAAAAAAAAGTTGCAGGGCTGTTTTGCTGAACATTAAAAAGTTGCAGATGCCTACTTTTCCTCACTACCTTACCATGAACATTAAACCTAAGAATGGCATTTTTAATCAACAAGAATCCACTTGTTCAATGCTGCAACTCATATTGCTAGGACAGTTTATTTATCCACAGCACCATCACCTATTGAACACGGCCATGCTTCATGCCGCGTCCTGTGTACCAATGAAAGCATGTAGTGCAGAGCATACCAATCTTTTTTGTGCTTTGTGGCTAGGGATTGGAGCACTCCTTCCAGTGCTATCCACATTTCTAACTATAGATTTCATTGCAGCAAATGTGTTTATCCTACTCTGCTTTTGGCCAAATTTATATTCCTGTAAGATTGAAACCACAAATTATGCATGGGTTAGATTATAAGCAACATGTAGATTATAAGCTGTACAAGACTTATAAGCAAGACACAAGTATTTTTCATAGCAAGAACTGTTGTGTCTGCAAATTTCTTGAACCTCCTCTATATTGAGCTGGATCATCAGAACTCATGCATGATTGTTGGCCTCTTCGTCTTTTTTCCTTGTACTCATCACACCATCACTACAGCCTGTTTGGGTGTCTCCACCCTTTGGTGCAGCATTCTTACTCGAAAAACTTCTGTGTCAAAGCCCATCCATATCCTATTTTATAATGAAAACAATTAGTAAATTATATATGTGTCCAGTAAAAACAATTAGCAGTCAACCAATAGAGGCATTTTAATTACTTAATGGCAGAAAATAGATAAAATGAAACATGCAGCTTACAAACAAATACATTTGACTTAATGTATAACGCACAAATGCCATCTCAATCAAATGCACAATTGATGATACTTACTGCTTTGTTGCCTGAATCCTGTCGATGTTGGTATTGTTACCCTGTACACAGTTCGTTGCATCCACAGATACTCTATTCATTCCTACAAATTTGCTAGAGACAATCGGATCAATCCTGAAAAAGGTTCAACGATCTATTTGGCCATGGATTAACTGACAATCAGATCAATCGAGTTCCCTTGTAGGAGGACAGAGATGGCAGTACGCAGGGCAGGTCGGCGCTGGAACTCACCTCGTCTACAGTGGCCGCGTAGGAGATGGTGCTGCCCGCCGCAGCAGATCCGCAGGAGATGCGCCCGCCCACGCAGGAGACGTTGCCCGTAGCCTGCACAGGAGCCGCCGCCGGCCACCCGCGCAGCAGAACCATCCGTCGGTCGCGCCCACCCGCACAGGAGCCGCCGCCGGCCACCCGCGCAGCAGCACCGTCCGCCGGCCGCGCAGGAGCCACCGCCCACCCGCACAGGGGCCGCCGCCGGCCACCCACGCAACAGCACTGTCCGCAGCCCGCGCAGGAGCCACCGCCCACCCGCACAGGGAGCCGCCGGCGGCGGCCACCCGCGCAGCAGCAGCCGTCCGTCCCCTACTCGGTTTAGGAGATGCGGGGGCCAACTGGAGTGGACAGGGTAAGGCCGGGGCACCAAGCGTGTGTGGTGGATGGTTAAACAGGCCGCCCGGGCCCGGGCTTTTCTTTACTACTCAACTCATCAAAATCCAGCGCGGGTTGCTCAAAATAAATCAAAAATCCAGCGCGGGAAATTTGGCGCCTTTTTGGATGTGCGGCAAAGCTGAAAAGAACATACTTGACGGTTGACAGTCAAGGAAATACGCTTTTTCCTTGAGTGTTTAAAAAATACACTCAAGAAAATACGTATTTTTCTTTGAAATAAGTGTGGAATAACACTCAAGAAAATGGATTTCTTGGGTTTTCAAAAAACCGCCAAGGTAATATATATTCCTTGAAAGTGCTTTCGATCTCGCCGCTCAAGAAAGTGGCGCCCCCTCAAGAGTATTCCATTTTGTGGTAGTGTGGTGGCGAACCCAGGCGGCGCCGCGTGGCTGGACCTGGGCAAGACGTGGACCGTGCAAGTCCCCGCGGGCACGGCGCACACGCGGATATGGGTGCGTACGGGGTGCGCCTTCAACAACATCGGGCACGGCGCCGGGAGGCCGCAAGCCCATGGCCATCCGCACAGTTTCCTCCGTGCTCTGGCGCCGGGAGCAGGAGGCCGCCGTCCCCATGGCCACACGTTGGGCTTCGTTCGTACATGTGTGCGCACGGGCGGGGGCGGCGGAAACAGGTGTGCGATCCTCGTGATGGCGTGGTACCGGTCTGGAATAATCGTCCATATTTATAGATGGAGGATGGATGAATTTGTGGAAAGATGGATCTTACCATAGCATAACGTCTGGACTACGGACTCCCCGAGTAAGGTGGATCAGAATTCTATTTAAATTCGGGTCGCATTGGCCTTGGACCCGGCATTGGCCTTGGACCCGACGTAGGAGACAGAAAAACGACAGGCAGAAAATACGGCAGAAAAAGCGGTGGAAAAAAGGTGGGATTGAAATTTTCTCTCTTTATTAGTAGGTATAGATATAGATATAGATATGGGCTCGTCTCACACGGTCTAGAAATTGTGTGTGCTTCCTTCAAAAAATCGGTTGCACCCTATCCTGTCCTCTGTTTTCACTCGCACAACTAGTGATGATATGTAACCGGTCGGCGAGGCTAGGCCTCGGCTGCCGCCGCCGAGCGCTCGATAAGCTCGGCGTCTTGACATGGCCAGATCATGGCTCGACTTGAGGGTTCTTTGTTTCTGATCGCATTAGTTGGATTTGGCTATTGTTTTTTGTTTCATGGTTAAATACGTGCTATCAGATTTGTCGTAGATTCACTATAATCTGAATGTGCTTTGACCGTAAAAATAAAAGTGAGCTACTACAATCTGAGATGCTCCGAGGAAGAACTTGCTATATTTTGAAGACTATACAGTGATTACAATAAATTCAAATGATACAAGATGAAAAATAGTAAGTAGAATTCCTACAATTTTCCATCATGACGCTACGAGGAACCACTTACAATAACATCAGGCATTTTTTACAACAATATCTATTTATGTAGTCTACAACATGTTATTGGATTTGCCGTACCTCACTATAATCTGAATGAGTGTTCACCATAACAATGAAGGTGAGGTACTACAATCCGGCATCTTAATATGATTACATATTACATATTCATAGTGACGATAAGGATAAGGCATGTGAGCTTCAGGTCTAACAGGGAGCCTTGTAATACTGAAGATTGGGTGGTAAATTCTATAGAAGAGGAACTGTGATTTGTTTAGATGCAAAATTTCCTGCATATGCTGTGAAAAGAAAACCCAGAAATGTGAATACAATCAAGCAAAGCAACGCAGCCTGACATGAATACAACATGAACACCCAGGTACTGACAGGTAACCAGACCAACAACATTTTTCCATTTGAGTTACCATAAGTTAATCAAGATTACTGAAAGATTTATATATAAGATTTACTCTAAAGAAAAAATACAATAATCCAAGCTTGGATATAAGAGTAAACTTACTAAAGTAGAGATGAGGTTACAATATAATTCAGGCATTATTTTTTAATTTTTATACTACACATGTAACATGGATATATGATTTATTATAGTAAGGAGTCCTCATTCCAAATTTTGGTTAACCATACAACCATGTCACCCAAGATTACTGGAAGATTATACATATATAAGACCTACTATATAGAAGGAGCAAGAATTGGCTAATGGCTCTAAGGAGTAAAATTACTATAGTAGCCAATAGGTTATGGTATAATTCAGACATGATTATATAGATACATGGTCATGATTAAAAATGAAAGCATGTGTCTAGGTTATGACATGATTTAAAAATACAATAAGTAGGCATCATCCTACAAGATTCATCTCATTTATTAAAGGATTAATTCCTGCATATTTGGGAGAAAAAGAAACTGAGAAAGATCTCAAGTTATAAACAACACTGAGTCACTGAGAAAATATTAATTATCCAGGTCATCAAACAGGAATCAAGCTTCAATGAAACTATATTGTCTTCACCCATGCAGCTCAGTGATATATCAGATTTCCAATATGGGCAGCTAAGGATTGAAGGCTCACTGATAGATGGTGATTTTTCACAACCTACTGTTGGCAAGATGAAGTCTCGTGTGCACTCTATAACACTATAGGTAAAATATGAACACAAAATTACCATATGACAGATTGACAGTATTATAAGATACAGGGGGGAAAAAGTGAAACCAGGGCATACCAATTTACATATTATAGCCGAGAGACAGGGCATGCCAGAGTGAGCACTGACCAGCTAAGCTGAAACAATTTGGGAAACTGTTATTCAATCCAACAGAAAACACACAAAAATTGAGAAACTATATTGGTTGAAACACACACAAATTAATTTACAAAAATGAATTTTGATAGTAATTTGGTTAACCAAACACAGTTACCATAAAACCAATTTGGTTACTATATAATTTGTCTATATAATTTTGGATAATTCTATACAACGAATAAATTCAAGTACTATATATGACTACCAGTAAATCATGGTAATTAGCGTAAGGCAGCAATGCTTATTATCATAAGAATAATGTGTATTGATTTAGTGGATAAAATAATTATGATATTCTGTATTATAAACACAGGAATTTACTAAACATGGGATCTGACAAGCAAGAATTTCGTTTGAAAAATCAGCACAGCCAAGACAACCTAAAATCGATACGATCTACAAAAGGATGCACTATTGCTAATGTGGCCAATAGATCTGCAACAATAAACAATATATCGACCTACGGGAGACACAAACTATTACCGAAAATCCAGATGTCCAATCAGAAAAAATGGAATTAACTAAATGACTGATGAACAATTAATCAAGAAAGAAACCTACGGGAGTCACAGTCATTACCTGGAGGGGGGAAGGGGCGCTGCAGCCATGGTCCGCCGTCGCCAGGTGCCGCGGAAGGCGCCGCTGTTGGGGGCATTTAGGCACCGTCGCCGGAGGGATGACGAGAACTGATTGGCCAATAGATATGCAACAAAAACAAGCCTGAAAGTAAATAATATTTCAAGTTTCAACCTACGGGAGTCACAAACTGCTACCAAAATCCTGATGGCCAATCAAGAAAGAAACCTATGGGAGCCACGGTCACCCACCTGGAAACAGAAGGGGCGCTGTGGCCACCAACGGGAGGGGGAAGGGGCGCTGTAGCCATGGGCCGCCGTTGCTGGGAAGCTGACGCAGTTGGGGAAGTGAGGCATCCTCGCTGAGGGGATGGCCGGCGTGGACGTCGCCGGATCGAGGACGGCCGGGAAGCCACCACGCGCCACCATCTGCTGCCTCTCCGATGGATCCGCGGCGCCGGCGGTGAGGACGATGACGTCGCTGGAAGGGATGACGAGGACGCCACCGGAGCGAGGACGGGGAAGCCACCACGCACCACCATTCGATAGGATCCGTCGGCAAGGGAGCAGAGGAAGGCCGCCGGGTGGGAGGGAGAGGGCACCGACAAATAAGCGGCGGAGATTTCTGGTTTCTGCTGTTTTCTCGGGAGGGGCAAGCCGACAATGGGTTTAGGTAGGTCCACCGCTCGGCAGGCTCCGTCAATTTTGAAGCCGAGTCGGGCGCGCAGTTGGCTAGACGAGCCGAGCCGGGAGGGTGGGGATCGGGCATGCTTCAGGACCGCGGAACCCGAGGGCTGGTATAGTTCGGTGGGTGGACTCGGCTACAGAATATAATATTCTGTGGCTAGCTATAAACATAATACTTCTATATATATATATAATATATATATATATATATATAGGTATTCTATATATTACCCCTGGGTAGTGATTAATATTCACTCCCGAGTCTAATTCACCCACCGGAGCGGCCCGACCCGGCCGGGTGCCCGTTCAACCCGGGGCCGAGCCGACCACGGGCTCTCCGTTCACCCACGAGCTGGAGCTCCTTTGCCGCACGGAAGCTGGCCCACTCACCCACGATTCATTTGCGGTTTTTTTTCCGTCCCATCCGCGGTTTTCCTAGCGCCGCCGTCTCGGATAGAAAATGGCGGCGCCCTCCATGGCCCACCACCGGGCGGCGGCCCCCGGGTCCCGCGGCGTCCCTTCTCAAAAAGCGGCGGCCCCACACCGGTGGCCGCGGCGCTCCCGCATCCCCATCTACGCCGGCGACCCCATGCCTTCCACTTTCGGTGGCGGCGCCCGCCCCTTCCGGCCGCGTCCCGGCTCGGAACGGCGACGCCCTCCCCTCCGCTTCATCTCCCGGCGAAGGCGGCGCGTAGGGTGTTGGGGCGCGGCGTCCCGGCGCTCCCCATTGCACGCAGCCACGGTCAAACGTGGCATCCTACGGCGGCGGCGCTCACCTCCTCGCCCGGGCATGGTAGCGCGGGCGCTGGGCCGGCCCTCTCCTCGATCGACTGCGGTCTTTGCAGCAGCGCCACGCCCACCGGGCTGTCCTTCCTCCTCTCCGACAATGGCACCGCCCCTCTACGGGCGGCAAAGCCCACCTCCTCCACCTGGGCGGGCAGCTTCTTCCCAGTTCCCATGCCTAATCTGATTCATGGCGCTGGGAGGTGGACGGAGAAGACATCACTTGATCTGATCCTTGGCGGCGCTTTGGACTGATCTGGTGGTGGATTCTACATCCGCGGCTGCTATGATGTAGCTGGTACCCACGCATCCGGCAGCGGGTTTGTGCTACTTAGTTACAAGCTTTTACGTGGTAATTATTGCACATTTTGCTTCGCTATTAATTTCAGAACAAATAAACAAGAGAGTGGAGGTTGGAGGGGGAAAAAGATGGAAATACGTATATGTCGCAGATCTAAAATGAGCATGATTCATTTGCTTTTGCATTCAACAAACAATTCAGCATAAGTTCAGTCCAGCTGCAGTTCTTTTTCTCTCTCGAACACACGTCATTGTCTTCAACAAAGAAGTGGTCCTAAATCATGCAGAATTCATGTCTGGGTTGTTCTTTAATTCATTCTGCTGCAGTTCAAATTAGAATTATGCAGTTAACATCTGTTTTAGAGAATCCTAGTATCCATTCCATTAGCTGTTGGTGGCGCATCCCAGCTTTAGTTGCTTTTTTTTTCTTCTAGATTTCATACTTCCTTTTATCCACATTCAAAAGTGTTGATCCATTGATGTTTATGTAGATATTTAAGAAAGCACAAATCAGTACCTGGGCTTGTAGGAAAGCGTCTCTTTTTTGGGTGCACTATGGACTACTGCAGAACTTTGATGTTAATTAAAGAGAGCAACATTTCTTGCTTATTCGGTTTTATTGTCTGCATCTTGCATTCGCATTTCCTTTTCAAGCCAATTTTATGTTTTTTTTTTCGAAAGAAAAGAACCCTTACGTGGATGGATGCTTTCAATTGATTACCACAAACATAGGTTTCTTCATGGCTTAACTCTAATAATCTATTAGAATCCTGATATTCTCCATTACATCTGCTATAATAGATTGATTTGGAATCTTGATTTCAAAGGTGACTAGGCATCCAAGCAAGAGCTGCGTGTGGACTAGACTGCTTAGCGACCCTATGAGCGTATAATATTGGCCTTTTTTGTTTTGTTTCGAGTTTTTGCCAGTCACTAACGATGGTTCCGGATTTCTAGTTGATAAAATCCAGGTATAATAGAGTGAAACCCATCCTACTAGCACCAAGGTTGAGTCTAGGTCTAAATATCTATTTTTTTGTTGCTTTATGCCTGTATATTATTATCCTATAAATAAGTGGATGCAACAATAGTCACTTGATTGTCATTCATTTTCCAGGCTTATCTCTTCATACGATTCCTGACCGATTTAGAGGGCTCGGATCAGGCCACGTCGCTGATAATAGAATCGGACGGCTCACATTTGCCAGACATCGGCGTTACCAAGGCTTCTGGAGCTGTCTGATGTTTTAGCGTGCGTTCTCACCTGTCTTTCTTCTCCGGTGCCTCGAGCTCGCCGATCCGCGCCCCCTCCTGCTACTTGCTCGGACACGGCGCCGGAGGCCCTCGAGGTCGAGGCACGGACGTCGCGCGCGGCTCCCTCACCTTCGCCCGCTGCAGCCGCGGCCCTTCACATCCCCGCTGCCACTCCGATCCACCATCCCATCCCCAGCGTACTAGCGGCGGCGGCGCTCATCCTAGCGCGGCCTGCCTACGCGCTGATGGCCTGGGCGCGGTGGCCTGTGGCATGGGGGCGTATCCCCACCCCTCTAGAGGTGCCTTCTGTTCCTACCCTGCTCTATTCTTTGCACAAAACCTGTTTCTATTACTCCTCTTTGCTTGCAGGGCTCTATTTTTTTTTCCACAAAACCTGTTCCTTAGTACATGTAACTGTTCTTTCACTTACTTAAGCTGTAACATTTAGAGATGTTGCAGTTCCTATGCTGAATTATGTTCATGATATTCGAGCACTAGGTTTTAAGTTGGACTACATCTAATCCGAAATTAAGATGCATAATCAACATTTTCACTGTTTGTACCTGCATATATATCTATCCTTATATAACATACAATTGCTACAAGGTTACAAAAACCTTCAGGAATGTCATTCTTACCGTCCAGAAGATCTAGAAGATTGACATTGAGGATGTACTCCACAATATTAAACTGCTCGCCACCAAATTCAGATGCTCAATGCTTTGCTATGTCTCTCCACAGGGACCCATGCAGAAACTTTTTACAAGGTTGTATTCTTTGCACAATACATATTCCTTTCTTAGTACATCCGTCTAAAGTGTTCTTCCATTTTTTAGGTTCATATACTGCAATTCTTATGGTGAACTTCGTAGATTAAATTGGAGCACAGGGTGTTGAGGTTGGACTACCTGAATATTGCCATTGTCACTTCTGAAAAGGTTACATGTTTCATACGCAAGTAATATCCCTATCCTACAATACCTGTTGCTCTCCTGCTTTATTGAAACACATGTCACTCATATATACACGCACAATACAATTTGTAAAATGTACCATTTCAAGTACGATCCTTATGGAGGCTGAAAACCGACAAAACTTTTGAAATGAGCGAGCGCGAGAGCCGAGAGAGAGCCCCCCCCCCCACACCGTCGGCGACCGCCCGGCGCGCCGCCGCCACCAACCACCCAAGCCTTGATGACCCTCAAGCCCCATCTCGCCGCTCGTGCCTACCTCGATGCAGGAGGAGGTCCTTGAGCAACTGGACTGGGGAGACTCGAGGACGAAGAAGAAATTGAAGACTATGAAGATACAAGCATTGAAGACGGCCCCTCGAAGCCATCCGCACCGCCGCGGCATCGATCTGGCCGGCGCCGCTTATGGATCCTCCCCCATCTCCTTCGCCACGGCCAAAATCGGTGAGGCGTCACCACATCGAGCTCTCGTCACCGGGATCTCGCCGCAGCCCCGCCATCCCACGGCTGGAGTGAAGACTCGCGTCGACGCCACCGGCGCCCTTGCGAAGCGGCGTGCGGACCTCTCGCAGGCGGTCGCACGCCCCTCCGCCGATTCGAGGCATCTACCATAATGCCGGGGCGCCGCCGCAAGACCAAAGAACTACATTTTCGTGAAAGATCGACGTGCGCCACGGCCGGGCGCGGTGATCCGTGTCCGGCCGTCGGAGGCGTGTCTCGGCGACGACCGGAGCTCCCCTTTGGGGGGAGGAGGTGCGCCCGCCGGCGACGCAAAGACCGCCATGGGCGCGTGAGGACTGAAAGGGAAATCCATTCAAGTGGCGGCGATCGCGGCGACCGGGAACACGCCGAGCTCCACCATTAATGAGCAAGCCGAAGCTCCACTTTCACCAAAATGGCAAGTATACGAAAGAAGAGCTCCCCGCGCAAGATCAAGAAAAGCAGCCCAGGATGAATCGGGAAGATGCCGTCCGTTGGCGGAATCAAGATGGGCACGGCCACGCCGGACCGCGCCGCCTATAAGAGCAAGCCAACGGTGGGGCGCCACGCCTCGGCCTTGATCACCAAGTCGCACGCTGTCGGGGAGCCCCTCCGCCGCATCCGGGTGCAAAGGTCCGGGACACATCTCAAGAAACCGCCCTCCCGCCGCAAACCCATCTCCAACAAGCTTCGCTCTCGGCTCTCCTTCCCGCCGGAGCATCCATAGCCGTCTTGTGTTCCCCGAGCTCCCGTCCTCCACCTCCTTGCCACCACTAGAGAAGAACACCACCACACCCCCACCACCGCCGAACAACACCAAAGTCGCTTCCCCGACCGCCGACGCCACCCAAACCACCACGGCGATGGAGCGCATCCCGGGACAGGCTGCCTACCGCCCAAGATCACATCAAGCGCCCTCTGGCCGCCATCGATGCCATGGAGGCCGGCGGGCCGACTCCTTGTCCACGCTTGTCATCGTCTCGGTCCCCGCCCGGCAGACCAAGCTCCTTCCCCCGAGGTCACCATTGCTTTGGCGGTGCGGCTCCTGTGTTCAGCGCCGACATTCAGGGTCTCCCGCCTCGGCCGACGAGGCCTTTGTGGCGGACTTCAAGTTCGCCCCGTCCCGGACGGGGGCCATCTTCAAGGGATCCATCTCGCATCAAGGGATGCCACTACCCCATCCGACCATGGCGCCGAAATGGGCTCTTTGTCAAGACGACATGGTGGTACCATGTCGGGGGTGACCATGGAGAATGTCCCTCCGGAGGCATGGAACGCCGACGGCATCGGGGCCGATTACCGGGACACTGCGTCTTCGACAGATCGCCAGCCGCCATCGCCCCCGCCCGCGAGACTTCGCAGTACCTCACCCAGCCGGGTGTGGATGCATGCGACGGACGCGCCTTCCGAGGGCGGTGGAGTACCGGGGCCGGCGGCGGGCGCCGGCCAGTGAGCTATGCAGTGCGGGTGTTGAGCCACGCCTTATCCCCGCCACGCCGGTGGGCAAGGTGGGGAGAAGCGATCATCGTGACACCGAGGGCTACGAGGATCGGAGCCGCATACCACCCGACTCGTCCGACTTCCGGAGACGTCCTCGAAGCATGTCGGCCGGGCGCCGCCGTTCATCCCGCTCACGTGGCACCGGGTGTCATGGATGGCCGCCCCGGCACCGCAAGACAATCTCGCCGAGGGTGGCCGGGATCTGAGGGACCCGGTCGATCCACATCGGCCCGCGCCGACCGGGACCGGACAATGGCTACAATGGCCACGCCGCCACCGTGAGGGGACGGGAGCTCCCGTACACGCCGCTGTCCTCCTCCCGCTCCACGGAGCGGGCGATCCGCGCATCTGTCCACGGCCGCCGCACCCTTACCGCCGGCCGCGGAGGAGCCAACGACGACGATGAGCGAGGCGGCGGCCGCCGCTCCCGCGTCGCGGATGGGAGTCCCGCGATGAGCCGACACATGCCGAAGACCGGGAGCGCCGCCGGCCGCGCTCCCCCGCCGGCGGACGCCAAGCCGGGCGGCGACCATGTGCACGACGACTACGACATGCGTGGGGCACCCGACCCGACCGGGGACAGTGGACTACATCGGCCGGCCCGCTGGTCCATGCCGACCATGGAGACGGACCCCATGACACCGGGAGGCTTCTATCTTCGATCCGTCGCCACCGCCGCCAACATATGTCCCCGTGTCCGACCTGTGGTGGAAGAGCAAAACGGCCGGACAGCCGCGCCCGCCCCCCCCCGAGATCCTCTTCGGGCCCGGTGCCCAGTTGCGAACCGGGCGAGAGGAGCCGAGGAGCCGGAGCGGGAGGTCGAGATGATATCGGAGATGGTGCACAACATGGACATCGACACGGGAGTGGATGGCTTGGCACGTGGGATGCCGAGACCGAAAGCAGTGGATCGAGAAGGCCGATGAAACCGACCTTTATGCGCCTTCTCTTCCGGGAGCTACAGCCACCACTCCTCCCGACGCCGATGGCACCGGCGCAGGAGAAGACACGGCGCACCAAGAAGGAGCTCGTCTCCACCCGCTCCAAAGACACGGTGCTCGCAAAGCAAAGCCATCGACGGTCCCTCGTAGCGCCGGGGCGCAAAGACAAGCTCATGAAGGAGCCGAGCTTCATCGACAAATGACCAAAGACTGGGCACCTGGACGAGGTCGTGACGGAGTACCTTGACATGTACGCTCATGATCTGCCTGAGCAGGCTGTCAAGGCCCTGGAGGTGGCAACCAAGCTGGGGAACAAGAGGCTGATCAAGGCGCTGGAGGCGGTGGTTCTGGAGACGGAGGCTCTGGGCATGGAGGCTTAGGCTCGCTGTGTTCCTGTGTGCTGTTTCCTTGTTCTCCAAAATGTTAGGTCGATCAGTGTCAGCGCCGGCCGGTGATACACCGGTGAAGTTAGGTTGTGTCAGTTTCATTTCCGTGTGTTTAGATTCAGGTGTTGTGCTGCCAGTCAGTGACAGGGCTGTTGTAGTTGATCTTGAGGTTGTAGGCTCTACCAGAAGGCACCTTCACAGGATGTTGGATGTGCCATGTATCAGTCGTTTCAGTTGTGCAACAGTTGAAATAGAGTGTTACGGTTTGCTGACCAGTTCAGATTGTCTCATCTGTTGGTTACTTTGGTTATCAAATGGGTGACAACGATGCAAAAATTTTCAACTGGAATGTCAGGGGGTTAAATAGTATAGCAAGGAGAGAGGCTGTCAAACTGATGATCCAACAGGCGAGACCTCTCATTGTCTCCTTGCAAGAAACCAAATTGGATCACATTGACAGTAGGTTGGCTTTTGAATTCTTGGGTGCAAAGCTTGGAACCAATTTCGTCTTCCTGCCGGCCAATGGTACTAGGGGGGGTATCCTTGTGGCATGGGACCAAGACTACATCACAGGAGGACAATCCAAGCGAGATAGCTACTGCCTCACCATCGAACTAACCATAAAGCTCACCAATCTGCAGTTTGTGCTCACATCTGTGTATGGGCCGACAATAAATGCGGAAAGAGGGGATTTCCTGGCTGAATTGATACTCTGTAACCCAACTGGAAGGCCGTGGCTATGCCTGGGCGATTTCAACTTGATCGTTTCAGCGGAAGACAAAAACAATGAGCACATTGATAGAGCCAACATGCGAAAATTCAGACAGGCACTCAACAGCAGCGAACTCATGGAGATTAAGTTACAAAATAGACGTTACACGTGGACCAACGGACGAAGAAATCCGACCTTGGTTCGTTTAGACCGGGCGTTTTGCAATGTCTTATGGGAAGAGGCGTTTCCATCCGCCAACGATAGCACTTAGCAGCTCAATGTCCCGACCACCGTCCCGCTTTTCCTATGCAAGCAACCAAAACCACATAGGAAGCCATTTTTCAGGTTTGAAACCTTCTGGAAGCGAGCACCTGACTTCTTAGAAGTGGTTCAGGGGGCCTGGAATTCAACAAACAGTGGACTAATTGGCACCAATGGAATGTTAATACTACACAACAAGCTCCGAACACGCCAGCCACCTCGAAATCTTGGAGCAAATCACTCAAATCAGCCGCGAGTTGCGCTTTGAGATGGCAAACGAAGTGATTATGAGGTTGGACATTGCCCAGAGACACGAACACTTATCGATGAAGAAGCAAGCCTACATAAGCGCCCCTCAAAACAACAGTACTCGGTTGGGCAGCAATAGAAAGATCAAGACGGAGACAGTGCTCAAGATTTCGAATATAAAGGAAGGAGATGCTTGCACGCGTTTTTCCACCAAAAAGCGAGGGGGCCGCGTAAACGCAACCTCATTGCCTTCCTAAAAAGAGAAAATGGGGACATGGCATGGCAACACGGTGAAAAGGAAGAGATACTCCATCATCACTTCGCTACCATCCCGGGGGGGAAAATTCGAGAGGACACACACACTAGACCGGATTAACTGAACCCGAGTACTTGTTGGAGACCGTGATATTGATGTCGTTCACCCTTGATGAACTAAAAAGAGTGGTGGATGAGATGCTCTGGCGAGAAGGCCCCCGGCCGGATGGTTTCACGGGCACCTTCTACAAACACCGTTGGGACATCATCAAGCTCGACCACATTGCGACCATGAACTGTTTCTTCGATTTGCACACTGCGCCTTTGAGACCGTTGAATGGGGCAAACATTGTCTTGATACCGAAAAACTAGATCTTTGCGAAAAAGCCACAAGATTTCGGGCCGATCAGCCTTATACACACTTTTGGAAAACTAGTGACAAAGACACTCGCCATGAGACTAGCTCCACACATTGACCGCCTCATTTTCGGTGGCACAAAAGTGCTTTCATCAAACGACGGTGCATTCAGGACAATTTTATGTATGTGAGAAATTTGGCAAGAGCATACCATAGAGAAAAAGATACCGCACTCTGTTCAAGCTAGATATCTCGAAGGCTTTCGATATGGTCTCGTGGGAATACATTCTCGAACTGCTTGAGAAAAGAGGTTTCACCGCACGATGGAGAGAGTGGTCGTCGGCCATCTTCGATCGCCCCTCATCTATCTTGTTGAATGGCACCCAAGGAAAAAAGAATACCACACGGTCGGGGACTAAGGCAAGGAGACCCCTTATCACCCTACCTATTCATTTTGGCCATTGACACCTTGCACAACTTATTGGATATGGCAACCACGAATGGGTCTGTTATCACCACCTGCGAGGGCGAAATGTCGGTCTTCGGCTATCCCTTTATGCGGATGATGCGGTAATCTTCCTAAACCCGGTTAGGGAGGAGGTAACAACTCTATTCGTAATCCTAGATCGTTTTGGACAAACCTCGGGTTTGAAGCTTAACATTCGTAAGTGTACGGTTGCTCCAATACGATGTGCCAATTTCGATCTTGACCATATCCTCGAGTGATTTTGGTGGAACTCGGAGCACCTACCCAATTACATACTTGGGCTTGCCTATTGCACTTGGGAGACTTAAAATGACACATGTGCAAGGTTTTGTAGACAGTCAAGAACCAAACTAGCGGTATGGCAAGGAAGGCTCTGAACGGTGCGGGAAGACGTGAACTCGTCGGTCGGTGCTTTGTGCAATGCCGCTTACCTATTGACGTCGATCAAACCCCCGAAGCATCTATTGTCGGAAATTGATCAGATAAGTAGGACCTTTCTTTGGGCGGGAGACAGTGAAATAACTGGAGCGAAATGCAAGGTGGCCTGGAAAAATGTATCCAAACCGACTATATTTGGTGGACTGGGCATCGTGGATCTGGAGAAATTCAGCAGGGCGCTACGCCTTCGCCGGCTCGTTCCAATGGGCAATCCCGCAAAGGCCATGGTGTGGAACTCAGGTACTGTTGACAATGTAGACATATCTCTTTTAATGCAAATGACAAAGGTGACAAATCCGAAATGGCGGGAAGGCCTCCTTTCCTCGAACTCAAGTTGGATTGAAGGAAGAACACCGGCAAGCATCCGCCTTGTTGTATGCACCGGAAGAGGAAGAACCGATCAGTAAGGGAGGCATTGATTGATGACGCCCGGATCACCGATGTTACACACCATCCCACCCATGAACTGCTGCATGAGTTCTTCAGACTATGGGCACTCATCGATCAGAACAGGCCAACACTTGAGGACGACGAGGAGGACTCTATCACCCGGACGCTTGAAAGTAATGGGCAATACTCCACATCCTCGGCATACATCATCCAAAGACGCGGTCGCTTGCTCTCCCGTTCCTCGGCTAATTTGGAAGGTTTGGGCTCCTCGTGGCAAGTGCAAGTTCTTCCTCCGGCTCCTCCTTCAAAATAGACTTTGGGGCGGCAGCAAGGCTCCAAGCTAGACAATGGGAGAACAACTACTTTTTGCGCCTTTGTGCGAAACGGAACCTAGAAACAGCTCACCATCCGTTCTTCGAATGCCAATTCACCTTGGCTGTCCGGACCCAAGTGGCGGGATGGACGGGATGTCTTGAATCGCCGCCCGGCGAACTGGGAGCACACAACACACCTAGTCGAATGTTTCAGCCGGGCCATAGGAAGAAAAGGATCTAAAGCACACACGGTGGCAATACTAACCCTCCGGATCATCCGAACAAGAGGAATGCAAAGTGGTGTTCAGAACTGAGAGAACGACGGTTCAAGCAGTGCTAGCAGACATCAAAGAAATGGCGACACAATGGAGACTCGCTGGTTGCAAGTCACTTTGCAAGTTGCAAACGTTGTAAACAATATTAGGGAGTAGTCGGTTATTTTTTCATAACCCCACCTTCGCTTAGGCAAGGCTGGGCCAGCACCGCTGGTGCTTTGTAATAACTTCTGCTTTCTTACACTTAATGATAATCAAGCCGGAAACCGGACTTCTTTCAAAAAAAAAAAAAAAAAAAAAAAAAAAAACAGTACAGATCCTTAGGATAAAGGGATTTTGTATGAATATAATCTATTTCTGGTGAATTGGGTTTTCTCCGTAACAGTCTCTGGCCAATTGTTCTTAAAAATATTTTGCCTCCCTCGGCCTTCTTAGCCAGTAGCGATATCATACCATCTTGCTCCATGCATATATAGTTTTGACTACATCCAATTATACTAAATTTCCAGTATTGATTACAAATAAAATTTGAGCTTTATCATTCCTCTCGTATTTACTTCCTGTGAATTTTTTAAAACCAGTGACAGAATAGTAGAGTCCCCTAATTTTAAGCAGACCGGTACACTGCCTCTGCTACCTACTGGCGCTGGGCTCTGCCCCTGATGGCCTCCTTGGAGTTGGCTGCTGTGCCCACCCGATGCTAGATTATCACGATGGTGACACAAAACCTCACTTACTTCCGAAATTCATATACGTTGTGCGATTAAGTTTTTGTGCTCCAACAATTCATCTGCGTTGTATTTTCCAATTTGATTTATGTTTTCTTCCTTTTTCAGATTTGGAACACCAGTTTTAATTTGCAGGCAGTGTTGGAAGAAATGTAAGGTGAGCTGTGGCTGTATTTAGACAATCCTATGCTAGTATGTGCATTGCTGGTGGATGATGTAGCATGCTAATGTTCTGTGTTCTCTACCTGTGTCTTCTTCTGTTGCTAATTTTGTTCATGTAACTCTAATGGTCCTGTGATAATCTGTGTAGAGTAAAACATTTGCAAATTGAGGATCCATCTATAGCTGAGTCGTTTTTTATGTCTGTCCTCTTCCTTATGGTTCAGCTTATGTTACCATTTTCTTTTTGATGGACTGTTTAGAAATTTTACTTCCCTGCACATAAAGATTTTGTTTGATGCTTGAAAAGATCATCTCAGTAGTAAACTTGAGCTTTTGTTACCATTATCTTGCTCTTGCAGGCATTCTTGGTCAGCTTACGTTGTAGAAGAAGTGACCTTAAAGGGATAGTGCTGCAGCTCATTTCATCACGTGCTCTGCATGGTATTCCTAACTGAATTTTGAATTCATACATGCTCTCATGACTTAAAGAATATGTCTTGCTGTTCGTCCATCCGGTTTGCTTACTATTTTGACTTTTTGTGTATAGAGGTAACTCTATCTCATGGTTTCATTTCATTTGAAAACTCTTCTATAATAAGATATGCAAATATGCATGGCTTTGTTATTAATCATGAAATGTTATTTTTTAATGTTTTCTTTTGTTCCACTTGTTTTCACAGTTGAACCAATTGGGGACCATTAGAGGCGCAAGAGAACTTATATGAGTTGTTGAAACCGTAGTATTTATTTATGATCTTGATCCCTATGAAGGTTATTTAGCTGACGTAACTTGTATGTGATTTTGTGGAATAACTTACATGGAGCAACAAATATCAGACTATAAAGTTCTTGCAATCTTTCATGACTCATTTACGTGAAAAAAATTATGTTGGCGAAAGAAGATTTATGGTTTAAAATTTGCTTTGTATGATTCATTTCACATTAAAAGCTAAGTTTTATGATTAGAACCGTCATAAATACACCAAATCTGTTGATGTTCCAGTTGAAGACTTTCTTGTTTGTTTCCTCACCTATCTGAAAATGTAAAGTCTACCTTTCCAAAATAAGAAAACACATGTTTCTTGGACGTTCACGAATTCAAAATATACACCAGCCTAAAATGAAACTGTTAATGCGGCCTAAAAAAAGGAAAAGAACCATACACAAATAATTTGAAACCAGAACCCTTAAGAAAGAATAAATAAACGAAACAAAGCAGCGGCGTGAGCAAAATGTACCAGCAAGTAAATCCGTTGCAGGGAACAAAAAATCGGAGTCAACCAATGACACAGAAAATCTGCCGCAATCAACAAAAAAAAAAAAAAAAAAAGGACAACCACGAGCCCACCGCACGGGAAACAGGCAAAAAGTAGAAAAAGAAATGGGCAGCAAGAAAATAGAAAACCCTTCGGTCATTAGCGGGAGACTCGCGCACGTCTTCACTTTGGGCTGGCGCAGCCGCGTTGGACGGCCTGCCGCACGGGGGCTCGGGTAGTGATTAATAATCACTACCCAGGGACTACTTTAAATAAGCCCTATATATATATATATATATATATATAAAACTCGGGATTTATCTTTTTAGATCTCGGGATATATATATATAAACTCGGTTAGAGTGAAATTTATGAAACATGACGAGGAGAAAACTAAAACTGAAACGGACACGTTATTATCAAAGAAAAAAAAAATGGAATAAGGTAAACAAACGTAACCGGCTCTCTGACATTGCACGATGATGTCACGATGTGTCGATTCAACGTGTTCTAATAACGAAGCTAAAAAAGGTAAACAAACATCTTTTCCATGTTTATTTTTTTTATCGATCAAATAATTATTTTTTCCACTCGAGGTAACCCATTTCCATTAATAACAACCGAAATACAAAGAGTTTGTAGACGATATGGACAGTAAAGACGGAGGCAGAGTTACGCCTAAGTAAACACTGCACAGCAACACAAAACCAACGGACCTAACAACCATTATTTTGAGGATCATAGCGACTAGTCCCTCTGTCCCAAAATGTTTGTCGCATACGATTTCAGAAAATAACTTTAACAAATTGTATATAGCAAATTATATATTAAAAAATATTAATATTCATCATACATAATTATTATCATCGAAACATATTATATTTTTTTTGTGATTAATAGATCGGAAATTTTAAAACCGAGCTCCTCTGCAACTTGACGAGAAGGTGCAGCTCCTACATTTGTTTGTTAATTGTGACATATTTGATGTTTTTTTTTTTTTTGAAAACGTACCCATTGACATGTACTGTATTAAGGGAAAATAGAGTTTTACACGTCGGCGGCGTTCCGTCGGCGACGAGGCGCCTATGGTGACCGAGAATCTCCGGATCTGCGGATGCCCAGTCCTTCGGAGGTGCTCATAGGGGTAGGGTTTGCGTGCGTGTGTTCATAGGGGTGAGTGTGCGTGCGTGTTGTGGCGTCTGGCGTTATCTTGTGTGTAATTCTCAAAAAAAACAATTGGTGAAGCCACACAAAAACACACAAACAAGAATCACATGTATTTGATGTTGTAGACTTGAGGATATGTTACTCATTTATATATGCTTGCAATTGGAGCTCAAAATAAAATAGATCTATAGAATTTATGAGTTGTCCGAATTAGTGTTTTTGTCTTTCCCGTTGCAATGCACGAAGACGTTTGCTAGTCAAATCAAAGAAAAAAAACAGAATAAGATATCCACGTACCTCTGCTGAGTCCCGTTAGACACCCGTTCTCAGCAGGATCTCCTTGACTCTGTCCGTAAGTTTCGAAGCCCCTTCCTATTTTATTTAGTATTTTTTCCCTTAATTAATGACGTGTCCAATTTGAGTCCTGGACTCCTCAAATTGTGAACGGAAATTTTCTCTCTTTATCGATAAATTGGTATAAATTTCTATTTTACAAACAACTAGATTTAATTACGTAGACCATAGGCAGGAGGTAAATAGGATTTTTTTTTTTTTTTTTGTCAGCCGGAAACGTGATCTAATTAACCGGCGGCGGCTCCATTCAGTCCCAAACTCCGGCCACCGCGCCGGTGGAGGATGGCGCCAAGGGGAAGAGGTCGTTCCGGTTCACGAGCGGGAGGGAGGGCGTTCCGGTTCCGGCCCTTCCGACTCCAAACCGGCAGCCTTGCGCCTTATTACGCGACAACGCCGCCGCCAGCCTTCTGTCAAAGCGATTTCAGGTACGCCAAGTAGTGCAGGTTCCGGCCCTAGCTTCCGACTCCAAACAGTGGCAGTAGTACTAGCATAAGTTGTGTAGGAGTATTCATCTTTGCATTGTTTATTCTTTTACAGGATCCAAGAGCAAGGAAAGTGAAGGTGCTAGTCAGAGTGTTCCTCCTACTGTTTCATCATCATCATCATCTTCACAACCTACAGAAGTAGGCAGTGACAGTGCCAGCAGTTATGACATCTGGACTAACTACATTGGCATTGACTCTGGCGATAGTGACGATAGTGACAGTCAAATTGGAGGCTCTGAACCTGATGAGAGGGGGAAACCAATTGCCAGTGACAGTCTAAGTGGAGCCTATGATCCATATGAGAGACAGATGCTACTTTCTGCTATAAGTGAGGAGCTACTTGCTGTCTATGTGTTTTTCTTTTCAATCCTGCTTGCATATAAGTTTAGCTTGACTTCTTGTTTGCAGAAACAAGTTTGCCGTATCATGGGATAATGTTGCTGCTGTTTGAGGCGCCCTGTGGCTTCGTACTTTGCACTTTTCCTGGGTCTTATTGCTACCTACCTGATAGTGTGGATGTAATGTTCTTCCTTCCAATTAACAATATCCTTGCTTGTTCATGTGGTCTATGCCAATGTCTAATTTTCAAATCCATCATTTGTCTCCTACAGGATATCTGGGCACAGTTTGGAGACCCCCTCAAGGTAGCTATGGTTAGTTCCTCCACCTTCTATCATTGCGTCTCATATGCTTGTCAAATTAGTCCAAGTAGCTGTCTTTGCATTGAGGGAGAATATGAACTCGAGCTCATTGTTCATTAGCAGCCTCAAAACACATTTTCTCCCTGGCCGATTCTAAGCATGCAGCATGATGCTACTTTTGCTGAAATGTCACAATAATAGGTTCAAGGACTCTAAATAATCAAACAATGCACACTGAAACTTAAGAGAGTATTGTTGCTGTGCACCATAATCTAACTAGTAACGGCTTGCTAGATAGCCCCCCTCCCCCTCTCTTCTCCTGATCCAGAGACACATGATAATTTCATAAATGTTTCTATGTCCATTAATATGCTTGCTGTTATTTCTTTACCAGATTATTTTTCCAAAGGGAACAGTATCTCTTGAGGACAAATCCAGAGCCATCAATGCTGATACCGGTGTTCACAATCAACTTGCTGATCTGATCAAGAAGTGGCACAAACCTGGGATGAAGTTGTGTGTTGGAAAGCCTGAGTACAAAACGATCATTGAGTCAGTGTTGGTCAGTATTTGCTCCTTGTCTTGTATATAGTTATAATTTTTAACAACTTTGATTGCCATTGTTGCTGTGACTTTTTCAGAAAATACCCTGCATGTGTTGTTCAACTGTAATGGAGATAATGTGGGGCCTACAACAGCAACTGCATTCATTATTTCCTTTAGAAAAACAAAAACAAAAAGCTGGCTAAAGAGGACCGCTTACCAATGAGTCAAGGACTGATGAGGTTCCTGAGGAATTGTGGATTTGACATCGAACCAGAGATGGTGAGTTCACTTGGACTTGACATTCTTTCTGCCCCTGCCATTTAGTATTACATTATATGATAGCTTGTGTGCTTTGGATTTGGTGCTCTGGACTTGGAAACCTTCAGGGACCAATGTTTGGGATTCAAGCTTTCATAGAAAGACTTGCTTTTAAATTTTCTGTTGGCTATGAAGCATTGCCTTTTGTGTCCAGGTCAATGAGAGATTCTTTTTGACAGCATGCGCCTTATTTCATTGTGATGTGGATGACAAGAAGAATTTAAGACTCTTGGGCAATGCGTGTCTTGGCATTAGACATATTTCTGGCATTGCTTGTGAGGATTGGGACATACTGAAGCTTGCATTAGCTGTCAAGGTGATTCGTCGCCCTGAAGAAGAACTCACAGATTTTCATGAGGTAAATAATACTAACTATTTTGTATGCTGTCTTGGCTGTTCAGTGTTTCATTTCATGAAATCTTGTATGTATATATCATATAATGTGCTAAATCATGTTCGGTACAGGTTCTTGAAAAAGATGTGGTATCAAAGTTGAAAGGCGATGCACATAAATATGAAGTTGACCCAACTAGGATCACTTGGTTTGAGGCTGCCGATGATGTTGTGTCTACCCATCATCTGAGGATTGCAAAGAAAAAAATGTTGTGGTCCTTGGTTAATAAAGCTAAGAAAGCATACAGCGCAAATCAAGCGAAAGTAGAGAGGGATAAGTTGGACGGAGACTTGTTAAGGCGCAGTGAAAGGCTATCCAAATACAGATGCACCCGTGGGACTTCTATGGTGATGGTTGATTAAAATGCTGGTCAGCCTACTATGTAGATCGGTTCATGAAGCCCCATGATGAACGTGGCAAGATATCTTAGCTCTGCTTTTGGGTTGTTTTATGGTGTATGTAAGACCTATATTTGACCTGCAATGCTGTTGTTTGGTTTGACTTAGTTAAGTTGGGATGTTCTTTAAACCTTTGGTTTGATTGACTTGGTTCAAACTGTGGTTATGTGCTGGTTTTGTTGGCCTGCGGCTTGGCCCTGGCCCTTATCCTGATTCGAGGGTCCCATACTTTATTTCTGACAACCGGAGGATGATTATGGCTGTGGGTGCTTATTCTGCGCACCAATCAATGTACCGAGAAGCGGCGTTCCATGGTGATGGTTGTGTGTTGTGCCATGGCGTCAGATCGGACAATAGATGGAGTACCATGTGGACAAACGGTGATGGATGTGTGCCGTGCCATGGCGTCAGATAGGACAATAGATGGAGTACATACTGTGGTATTTAAAAATCTTAGTATGATCTATACCTTTAGCTTCGATATGTCTTTCCACCAAATTTGTTATAACAGGCACAAAATTATACATCACCCGCCACCAAAACACTTTTACTTTGGAAGGAATTTTTAGTTTCCAAAGTCTACCAAAGCAGGTTATCCTTGCTTACCGAAGAATTTGTTGTTAATCCATATGCAGAGTATAAGCCATTTTTCTCTGCACTCCATGCCCACAGATCCTCCTAAAAAGTTTTGTTTCAAGGCCTATTCATTCCAAGCAGAACCATCTGGAGTGAGGAGTTCCTGAACTTTCTCAACTACAGCTTCTAGTCTCCTATACAATGTGTAGAATCCATTGATCTATCCACACATTTGTAAAAGCACCATCACCAATTAATTTGATCAATCCCTTCTCTAATACCTGTCTACCCTTAAGAATTGCTTGCCTTGTATGGGAACTATTACATTTTCCTTTAGCAGCCAATAAAGATGAGTTGTGGTATTTGCCTTTAAGCATACAAACACAAAGAGAGTCACGTTTGATTAATTAGAAGCATCCACCCTTGTTTCCCTAGGATCTATAAATTATAATTTATAAAGATGCAAATCTATAAATCCCATACCACCTCCTCTCTTCATATGAGAAAATTTTGACCATTTTCTCTAGTGTATTTTCCTTTTTATCACCATCACCTCCCCATCAGAACCGAGCTATTGTTGAAGTAATTTTCTTGCATGTGCTACAACCTTGATAATCACTTCTCTTCCAGTCGAAGTCAATTTTCTCACTCCATCCGTTCACCAAGTTACAGATTCTTGTAGTAAGTTTCTCAAAGGCCTCTGTTGTGGACCAACCAATTGTTGTAGGTAGACCCAAATGTTCTTCCTCAAGTGCTTCCTTTTGAATATGTAAAACTTGGATAACTTCTCTTCTAGTCTCTTTGTGAGTAGTTCTTATGAAAAATATTACAAATTTCGATGTATTAATAGATTGCCCCTGTTGTAAGCTTCAAGGATGTTATTTAGTCCATCTACACCCCTTCTTGAAGCACCGCCCACCCACCCACCTGAACTGAGGCCCATTAACACCTAGGGAGCCACGTGAAACTCCTATATGTTTGACACATGTCCGGGCCAGCCCAAATCAGCCCAACCAACCCAATATGGGCCCAATAGACGTTGACCATTGACCCAGTCCCACCTGTCACCGACTACACTGCTTTGATACCACATCGCTTTGTTTTGAACTGTCGGGGCGGTTGCTATTTTAACTTTTGGATCTCCACAAGCCCCGAACTGTCGGGCGGTTGCCAAGTCCCACACCACAATCTTCATTGATCCTTGGATTGTTTCAAACTGTCGGGTAGTTGCTATTTCGATAGAAGCAAGTTTGAAAGAGACATTTCTTGCAGAGCACCACCGCATTTTTATAAAAAATGTCGTATGCTTTTCTGTAAAGGCCAAAAGACAATTTTGAAATTTCACCACAATAGAAGGTACTATAGTTTGTATGATTAATTCATATATAGCTATAAGTCCAACAACAAAATTTTTACTACATGTCAAACATACAATGATTAGTCCATCATATATAAATTTAAGCACGATAGAAGGAACACTCTAACCTTCGACGACACTTGGACATGCCGCATCAGCACAATCCAATCTTTTTCATCTGCCTTAACTAGCATTCTACAAGCTGAGCGAGCGGATTGAGAAAATACCGTTTTTCTCATAGTGCCGGACCTAGAAATAACTTTGGCTTCATAAGCTCAAAGGAATATTAGCAATAACTTCCCTGTCATAGGAGCAAAAAAACTCACCTAGCTTTTGCATGTCTCATGACATTGTAACACAAGGTTAAGCTCACACGCTCATTGCCATCCTCAACAAGCCGCCACGCGGAGCCAATTCATGGTCTTGATATCCATTGCCTCTCCTATACCAATATCTTGGATCAAACCTTGGTTTAAATCCAAGGACGAAGCTAGAGCAAAATAATAGGGGTGCCTTGCTCTTATAGATATGAAAATTTAATTTAAAATAATAATAATAATTTGTTCTTTTAAGTGTTTTTTTGAATTTTTGGGGGTGCCTAGGCATCCCCTGCCGCTAACGTGGCTCCGCCCCTGTTTAAATCTATGCCATCCAAAGTTGACCTCCAAATCCTGGAGGGTGTATTACCAAAGCCTAGCTTGCTGGGAAGTAAACAACTTTGAGGATGCGAGCACTCGGAGAATGTGCACCATACAACACCCTCCATGCTTGTTTCGCTAACAAAGCTAGATTAAAAAGTTTAATATGTATGAAACCCAGACCACCAAGGAACTTTGGTTTGATCATATGATCCCAAGCCACCAAAAACACTTTACAGCTCAACCAGAAGTTCCGCAAAATACCATTGATATCATGACACAAACCTGGGGAGTCATGTATGATATTGTTTTAGGGGCATGTATGATATTTTTTTTTAGGGGCATGTAGCCATGTATGATAGTTTTTTTTAGCAAATATATGATAGTTGAGGGAGGCAAAGTTTAATTTTCCATTTGCGGGTGAGATTTTGGGCCAGACAGATGTGGTCAACGAGCGAGGCAGCCCGCCTCTTAAAAAAACGAGTGAGGCAGCCCAAGTCTAAAATAAAATACATTTGTGTATGATCAATCGTCGGCCGCTCCCAAAAGCCACCGCCACTCTACCATCGGCAGTTCGGCGCTGCCTCCGGCCCCGGGGATCAGCCGGATCTTTTCCAGCCTTGCTGTACCCTGCGCCGGTGGAAAATGCCGCCAAGGGGAAGAGGAAGAGGTCGTTCCGGTTCGCGAGCGGGAGGAGGGCGTTCCGGTTCCGGCCCTTCTTCCGACTCCAAACCGGCAACATTGCTCCGGATTGCGCGACAACGCCGCCAGTCCTCTGTCAAAGGGATTTCAGGTACTACTGACTCAATCCCTCGACTTGATTCTTGTGGATTTGAGCACATTAGTACGGCACTAGCCAGTAGCAGTAGAAGTAGCATTTGAAATTTGTAAGCAGTGCTGCAGTAGTACTAGCATAAGTTGTATTCATCTTTGCATTGTTGATTCATTGATTGACAGGATCCAAGAGTAAGGCAAGTGAATGTGCTAGTCAGAGTGTCCCTCGTACTTTTTCATCATCATCATCATCATCATCTTGGTCACTATCTACAGAATTAAGCAGTGACAGTGACACTGACGCTGACAGCAATTCTGACCTTTTCGCTAACAATGAATTTCGCATTGACGATGGCGATAGTGACGATAGTGATGGTCAAATTGGAGTCTTTCAACATGATGAGGAAGGGAAAAAAATTGTTGCTCTAGGTGAGCCAGCCATCTGCTGACGATTTGTCTATGTGTGTGTTTTTTTTTGTTTTCAATCCTGCTTGCTTAAGTTAGCTTGACTTTTTGTTTGCAGCTAACAGTTTGCCATGTAATGGGTTAATGATGATGCTGTTTGAGACACCCTCTGGCTTCGCACTTTACACTTTTAATGGGATTTTCTGCCACCTACCTGATAGTGTGGATGTAATGTTCTTACTTCCAACCTCCGGTGACAATGTCCTTGCTTGTTCATGTGGTCTATGCATGCCAATGACCTAATTTTCTGTTCCATCATTTGTCTCCTACAGAATATCTGGGCAGAGTTTGGAGACCCCCTCAAGGCAGCTATGGTTAGTTCCTCCACGTTCTGTCATTGCCCTTCTTAGATGCATGTTGAATTAGTCCAAGTAGCCATCTTTGCACTGAGAGAGAATATGAACTCGAGCTCACTGTTCACTAGCAGCCTCAAAACACATTTTCTCCCCAATTCTTTTGACCGAAGTCAGGAAGGGAAACCCCCACCTTTATATTTTTGGTTTTTTTTTAATAATGCCCCAGCTTGAAATTCGCTCCCACTTGGATTCGAACTCAGGGTGCCTCTAGAGTGTCCAGGCTGGCTGGGGGAATCAGCCGAACCCAACCAACATCCTTTGGCTTTTCTCCCCAATTCTAAGCATGCAGCATGATGCTAGTGTTGCTGAAATGTGACCATAGGTTCAAGGATTGTAAATAATCAATCAGTCAATCAATGCACACTGATCCAGAGACGTGCATGAGAACGGCTTGCTAGATAAACCCCCCTCCACTCTCTCCTGATCGAGAGACGTGCATGGTTACTTAAATGTTTGTGCCCATGAACATGGTTGCTATTTTTTTTATTAACAGATGGTTTATCCGAAGGGATTTCTATCTTTTGAGGACAAATCCAGAGCCATCAATGCTGATACTGGTGTTGACAGCGAGCTTGCTGATCTGATCAACAAGTGGCACAAACCTGGGATGCACTTGTGTGTTGGAAAGCCTGAACATAAAGAGATCATTGAATCAAAGCTGGTGAGTATTTGCTCCTTTTGTCTTGTATATATAGTTTATATTTTTTAACAACTTTGGATGCCATTGTTCCCATGACTTTTTTCAGAATATACCCTGCATGTATTGTCAAACTGTGTTAGAGATAATGTGGGGCATACAACAACATATGAGCACATTAGTGCGTAGTGAAAAATCAAAGCTGACTAAAGAGGACCGCTTACCAACAAGTCAAGGACTAATGAAGTTCCTGAGTAAATCAGGATTTGATGTCAAACCAGAGATGGTGAGTTCACTAGTTGGACTTGACTTTGCTTTCTGATTTATAGTTCCCTGCTATTTAGTATTACCCTATATGTAGCTTGTGTGCTCTGGACTTGGAAACCTTTATTTAAGGATCAATGTTTTGGATTGAAGCTTTCATAGAAAGACTGGCTTTTAAATTTTCTTTTGGCTATGAAGCATTGCCGTCTGTATCCAGGTCAATGAGAAGATGCTTTTGGCGGCAGGCGCCCTGTTTCATTGTGATGCTGATGACAAGAAAAAATTAAGAGTCTTGCGCGATGCTGGTCTTTACATTAAAGATATTTCTGGCATTGCTTGTGAGGATTGGAACATACTGAAGCTTGCAATAGCTGTTAAGGTGATATGTCGCCCTAAAGAAGAACTCACAGATTTTCATGAGGTAAATAATACTTTGCTACTCAGTGTGCATTTCATGGAAGCTTGCATATATATCGTATAATGTGCTAAATCATGTTCCTTTCAGGTTCTTGGAGAAGATGTGGTATCAAAGTTGAAAGGTGATGCACGTAAATATAAAGGTGTCGCAGTTAAGGTCTGTTGGTTGAATACCTACAACGCAGTTGTGTCTAACCATCGTGTGAGGATCGCGAAGAAAAAAATGTTGGCGTCCTTGGTTAAGAAAGCTAAGAAAGCTTATGAAGTAGAACAAGAGAAACCATGTGAGAAGGTTAAGTTGCATGGATAGTCGCAGCAAATTGCTCAAGACCACGTGACCGCTGAGTCCAGTCCCACCATTTTGCCTGGTGATCCCACCACTGTGGATGGTGAGGGTGTTTAGGCGCAGTCCAAGGCTGAAGCGAAAGCTGCATGAGAACAGTGGTGAGACTGCCATATTCCAAATGGATGGAAATTGATCGGATGCGTAATACTGTAGAATAGGACTGTCATTTCAATAAGGATGTAAATTGATAGGATACCTAATAAAATAGGACTGGCAGGATGGAATTGGATCGGATACGACCTAATAAGATATTAGATACACACAACACGTTTTCAATGAGTTTAGAAAATTAGGTTATATATAAGGGGAATTGGTGTTTTTGCCCCTGTTTTTTGATATGTGCAATTTTATCCCCTGTTATTTTGAATTAAAGGCAAGTTTTACTCCTATTCTGTTAACACCACCTAACGGTGTTAAAAGGACCATGAAAAGACCATTTTGCCCCCCTAGCTTCTTCCTCCATGGTGAAGCCTTCCTCCATGCCAGGGAGCAGGACATGGGGGCTAGCGGCGCCCCGCCCTGCGTGGGTGGCCAGACGTCCGCCCTATGCCCGCCCCATCCTTGAAGCCCGCCGCATCCTTGGAGCCGGTCCTGGATCTCGCCGCCGGGCCTAGATCACCCGCCACCGCCTTGAGTTCCCGCCACCGCCGACCGGTGAGCTCGGGTTCCATCGCGAGTTGCGACGGAGCGAGCGCCCGAGACGGATTCACGAGCGCTTGGGTCAAGGGTATCCGCCGAGCCTCGTGCACCGCGTCGCGCCCGGCCTAGGGTCACCGCGCCACGCCAGCCTGAGCATCGTGTCGCGCCCTTCATCGGTCGCCACCCGCACCGGCCAGGAAGCCCCCGCGACGGCCTCAAGGGGCACACGCGCGCCCGGCCTGCAAGCCCCGCGACGGGAGCCCACCGCACGCCCTGGCACCTCGCGGGCTCCGCTCGTCATCGGATCCAACATCAATGCCGGGATCTCCAACCGCCGGCTACGGATCCGCCGCCGCCTGGAAGTCCGCCACCACCGCCGTTAACTGGGGTCGCGAGGGAGTGTCCATGTTCGTCGCCGAAGGGGAGAGGGGAATGCGGTCGCGTGACTTGAGTGGGGAGGGGTCAGGGGTATCCTGGGATCGTTTTTTTTACATATCCCAGTAACACCGTGGAAACTAGAGGCAAACGAAGGTTTCATTTGTGAAACATAGAGGTAAAATCGTACTGTTACAAAAACAGGGGCAAAATCACCATTGCTCTCAAAAACAGGGGTAAAATCATCAATTTCCCTATATATAATGATACATATCTCCAAATATAAGTATATATAAGGCAGATACAATCAATCGTACGATATCAAATCTCCTCGAGGCTTGCTGTACCCTGAGCCGGTGGAGGATGCCGCCAATGGGAAGAGGAAGAGGAGGAAGAGGTCGTTCCGGTTCCGGCCCTTCCTACTCCAAACCGGCGGCAGCCTTGCGCCGGATTATGCCAGAATGCCACCAGTATTCTGTCAACGGGATTTCAGGTACGCCGGTCGTGCTTGACTGCTTGGTGGCTCCGGCGCTCCGCACGATGGGAGACGAGGTCTCCGTGGTTCTCAAGGGTGGGGAGCGCGCATGTGAGGGGTCCCACGCTACAGCAGCCAGGGCCATGGTCACATCACCATGGAGGCCGGGGGAACAGAGATTGAGGGAGAGAGCTGCAAGGGTAGGGGGAACTTGGTAGCCGGAGCGCTACCAAACTGGCCCCCCTAAATTGTACTAGAAATTAGTAGTAGGGCACTAACCAGTAGCAGTAGCAAGTACTAATTGAAATTTGTAGCTTACTACAAGTTGTATTCATCTTTGCAATTTTTATTTTGACAGGATCCAACAGTAATGCAAGTGAAGGTGCTAGTCAGAGTGTAACTCATAGTGCTTCATCATCATCATCATCTTCTTCGCTATCAACAGAAGTAAGTAGTGACGGCGGTTATACCACTGGCTTTGAAGAGGAATTTGGCTCTGACTATGGCCGTGATAGTGATGATCAAAGGGGAGGCATTGAACTTGATGAATATGATTCTATAGGTGAGACCCAGCCATCTGCATCTGCTGTCGTCATCCTCCTCGATCTCCAGATAAATGACCGAACATGCGATTCGATCGTCTATGTGTGTGTTTCTCTTCAATCCTGCTTGCTTAAGTTTAGCTTGACTTCTTCTTGTTTGCAGCTGCCACATTGCCGTATAATGGGATAATGATGCTGCTGTTTGAGACACCCAGTGGCTTTGCACTTTTCACTTTTTCTGGGGTTTTATGCCACCTACCTGCTAGTCTGGATGTAATGTTCTTCCTTCCAACCTTTGTTAATGATGATGTCCTTGCTTGGTCTATGCCAATGACCTAATTTTCTGTTCCATCATTTGTCTCCTACAGGAAATCTGGGCAGAGTTTGGAGACCCCCTCCGGGCACCTATGGTTAGTTCCTCCGTTTTATCATTGCTTCATCCAAGTAGCCATCTTTGCATTGTGGGAGAATATTAACTCGAGCTAATTGTTCATTAGTAGCCTCAAAACACATTTTCTCCCCGGTTGTACGTAAGCATGCAGCATGATGCTAGTTTTGCTGAAATGTCACAATAGCTTCAAGGACTCTAAATATCATGCACACTGAAACTTAAGAGAGTATTGGTGATGCGCACCATGATCTAACTAGTAACGGCTTGCTGTTATTTCTTTATCAGATGGTTTATCCGAAGGGATTTCTATCTTTTGAGGACAAATCCAGAGCCATCAATGCTGATACTGGTGTTGACAACCAGCTTGTTGATCTCATCAACCGGTGGCACAAACCTGGTATGAACATGTATGTTGGAAAGCCTGAGTATAAAGCCATCATTGAATCAAAGCTGGTGAGTATTTGCTCCTTTTGTCTTGTATAGTTATATTTTTCAACAACTTTGAGTGCCATTGTTCCCCTGACTTTTTTTCAGAAAATACCCTGCCGCATGTGTTGTCAAACTGTGATGGAGATAATGTGGGGCATACAGCAGCAAATGAGTTTATTTGTGCCTAGAGAAAAAAAATCGAAACTCACTAAAGAGGACCAGCGTACCAATGAGTCATGGACTAAAAAGTTCCTGAGTAATTATGGATATGATGTCAAACCAGAGATGGTGAGTTCACTAATTATCTTGACATGCTTTCTGCTTTATAATTCCCTGCCATTTAGTATTACATTATTATATGATAGATTGTGTGCTGGACATGGAAACTTTTATCTTCACAGACCAATGTCTGGGATTCAAGCTTTCATAGAAAGACTTTGCTTTTAAATGTTCTTTTAGCTATGAAGCATTGCCTTTTATATCCAGGTCAATGAGAAGATTGTTAAGACGGCTTGCTCTTTGTTTCAATATAATGCTGATGACGAGAAGAATTTAGGAGTCTTGCGCGATGCTGGTCTCAACATTAGAATTATTTCTGGCATTGTTTGTGAGGATTGGGACATACTGAAGCTTGCAATAGCTGTCAATGTGATATGTTGCCCTGAAGAAGAACTCACAGATTTTCATGGGGTAAATAATACTTACTATTTTGTATGAGATCTTGGATGCTCAGTGTTCATTTCATGAAAGCTTGTATATATGTCATATATAATGTGCTAATCATGTTCCTTTCAGGTTCTTGCAGAAGATGTGGTATCAAAGTTGAAAGGTGATGCACCTAAATATAAAGATGTCCCATTTAAGATCTGTTGGTTGAGGGCCTCTCAAGCAGCTGTGTCTAACCATCATCAGAGGATTGTGAAGGAAAACTTGTTGCGGTCCTCAGTTAAGGAAGCTAAGGAAGCGTATGAAGCAAAACAAAAGCGGAAAAGGGTGAGTTGCAGGGAGAGTTGGAGCAAATTCCTCAAACACCATGTAACCTCTGTGTTTAGTCTCTCCACTTGTTTGGTTGGTTGGCTGAGCCCAAAGATGGGTGTGTTGGCCTTGGGCCTGAGCCTAGCCCTGGTCTTAATTCTAGGGTTGTGGTCCTTGGTTAAGGAAGCATATGAAGCAAAACAAAAACGGAAGAGAGTAAGTTGAAGGCGAGTTTGAGCAAATTCCTCAAAGACCATGTAACCTATGTGCCCAAAGCTGGTTGTGTTGGGCTTGAGCCTGCCCCCCCTGTCCCTGGTCCTGATTCTAGATCCCATACTCTGTTTCTAGCAACTCGGAGCATGCCAATGCCTGAGGGTGCTCTGCCATGATGATGACCAATATGTCTAACATTCATCTGATTTGTTTTAAACGATGGATAGATTTTTAAATATTCTGTGCGGCAATCACTATATTATGCTACAAAGTAGTGTCGAATGTGGATAAACATCAAAGCATTTGAGCCGTGACTTGGCATGGCCCAACCTAGAGCACATCCCGCTTGCGCGACAAGTTTGTTGTGCCAGAGATAGAAACAGATTTTCTTGATCCTGATAGAAACAGATTGGATACGCAGGAATTTGGATAAGAGTATCGTATTTACCATATTAGAGATGCTTCTTTCTAGCCTTTACAGAGTGGAAGAAATAGGCAAGAGACACACAAAGACGCACGTCTGCATAAGCATTCCTACTAGGCAAGCGGCAAGCTAACATCAGTATTTTACTTATATGGACATGGGTGTAGGCAAGTAAATAGCAGATTCATGCGTCATAATTAATAAAAATACATACGCGCGTTGAAATATTGGCAATAATTATGTACAAATATTTGAGTTGCAAATTTATCTCTTGTACAATTATCTCTATAATGTAGCTTACATTCAATTGTTTGGACTTAATAATTGACTAAAAGTGCAAATCTTCTTGCATATATACATTTATGCCTTCCACATCCAAAATGACCACTAGTTGTAAAACTCTATCTCTTGTCTTCATGAGAATCACTGAGGTAATATTATCAGATGAGATACACAATCCATTCAAATCGGCATCAACTTGCAAAGATCCTTCTGTCAAAACTATGAAAGTTATATTCCAATTGGTACTTGTGAAATATGTCTTCAATTAGTGTCTCGTAATGATAACAAGAGCTAGCAATGGACCTTCAATTGTGATCAAGCACATGTTTGGGAAATATTCATGAATTTCAGGATCAAGAGGACTGTCAATTGTGATCAAGCACATGTTGAGAAATATTCATGAATTTCATGGTCAAGAGAGATGGGCATAGTGAAAGCTCTATGTTTGGTTTTGATAATTGATACTCCCTCCATAGTTGAAAAAAAGAAGACGTTTAGGACAGCGACATGGTCTCCAAAACGCAACTTTGACTTCTCTTTTCTATAAAAATATTTATTAAAAACTATATATGTATACTTTTATGAAAATACTTTTCAAGACAAATCTATTGATATGATTTTTCACATTTCTAAGCTCAACGACTTAAAAATTATTAATGATTTATGTTCCCAATGTTTGACCCAAGCCTTTTCCAAAACGTCTTCCTTTTCAACCATGGAGTAGTACAACTAGTGGACTAATCGTTTTGCTAAGTGCATGATTAAGCCAGGATATAAGTCCACTCAGATGGAGAGCAAAGACTTGGATATGGATGAAGGGTGATCAATCCAAATTGGAGCAAGCTCTTACTTGGAAAAGAAAAAAAAAAAGAGAAAAGGAACAAAACCTTATACAATGAATCCAAGGGTATAATAGGGATTTTGTTTTGTATCATCATCAAAACGCAGTAGAGTGCCTAACTAGCATCCTCTGCGAATTGTGTGTCCCAGTATTCATAACGTTCTAGCAATGCATTAAAGTGTCCAAATTCAAAGATTCATCCATGCATATGGACACATCTACTGTCGAGAAACTTTACTGCACCTCGTTCAAAGCTAAAACGACAACAAAAAAGGGACAGGGAATATGTTGTACTGCCTTTGTGAATAGACAACTTGCCACAAAATTTTCTTTTTCACAATGTATTTTTATGAGAATGCACGTGTCAATGCCTGAGCCACCATTACTTCAAACTTCCGTAAATCCCAGGCAGCGTTATTCTATGATTTTTATCAGTTAAAATTAGCTTACAATTCTGGTCATACAGCTGTTAGGCATCGCATTACAGAAAAATGACAGCCTGAGCATAAACGGATCAGAACTACAAACAAATACAAACTGGCGCATTCACCGGACAGTGTGGCAACGCCGCCTTTTTCTACTGACCTACTAACTGTAATCCATTGAATTACATCAATTAAAAATCTGAAAGCATGTTTTAAAGGAAGCAAGGATGAATACTGGCGGTGGTACTGACGTGATCGGAGCGTGGCATCCGCAAAAACATGGAGTGTCAGTACAGCTTCAGAATATTTCTGTTTCACAAGCGTCAAGCGTTAGAATTCAGAAAGCTACAGTTTACATGTGTCATTCTTATTACAGACTTTTCTGCATTGACCGTGAACATAGGCTGAAACAAGCTAATTCCATAGTGTTTTTGTGAGAGAATAACTGAAACAAGTGAATAGGGGTTAATGCAAAGTTTCAGAAAGCTGCAGTTCAGATTCAAAAGAAGTGCGGATTTCAGAGAGTTGGAGTTCAGTGTTCACAAGTGTCAAAATGCATAGTTTTAGCTCAGCAGATATTAAGATTTCTGAATTTAAAATTTGAATAATGCTATGAAGTACTACAATTGACAACCCTTCATGCTTTACTATTAATCGTCATCATTCAATAGGCCCGATATTGTTCAAGGTGCTACTTTGTGTTTACTGAAACTGGACAAGCAGTTAATTCTTATTACTGAACATCAGATATATTTTACATGTCAAGGTCTAAACTGACACATGGCATTCATTCATGTCTTGTACAGCAGTATCAACATCCCAATCCGTCAATGTTCAGAACAAGCATTGTCTGATACAAAGCAGTACAAAAAAGAGTGTGTGTGTGTTGGGGGTGTGGGGGGGGAAACTGACAGTAAACTTAACAACGCCTGATGGACCAAACCAGGTAAAGATTTCTACAAGTTACTATTTTACCCACTAACTGCATATATCATCGTTACCTTTTTCAGCAGTTAGCTTTGTTCACGAATCGATAGCCTGGTTTTGTCCACTCTTTAGAGCTCACTCATCCTGCACATGCGTAGACAGGAAGGGGCATTGCAATTGAGACAAGAGCGGAAGTGGAGGAACAGAGAAGTCAGTATATATAGTGTAGATAAAAGCAAACACACATGTTCTTTCTAGAAGATCTATCCTCGCTGTCCTTTGGTTTCTCACCCGCAGCAGCCTTGCTGCCCTCTGAATTGGCATCATCAGAGTCCTTACTGGAGATCGGTAGCCTCAGCCTTGTCATTGCTTGACATCGGTAGTCCCAGCCTATCGACGCCCTCATCCTCCTGCCGTGCATAACAAAATGCTATTTTGTGTTAAGAAGACATCAAATATCCAGGCAGAAACCTTGACCTTGAGCACAAACAAATAAATCTGCAGCTTAATTACATGTGTGTTGCCATGGTTCTCCTTAGTGTGTGCAGATTATAGTCCTGTCAGGAACGAACATTAACAAAACAATTATCAACTGACACATTTTGATTTTTGTTAATCAGAGAGGATTGCGTATCAGGAAAATAACAAAATCCTTCAAAAAGAACAAGGATTCCATTTACTGAAATCGACTATTTGTGAACTACTCATCAAGCCTCTTGTTTTCAGCCTCGCCAAAGGCACCCTTCTCAACCATGACGCTGTTCAACACAACCATACAATGAAACAAAACAAAACAAAACAGAAATACTAAATCCAGATAAGACAACATATACACATCCTTCATGCTTCCTCCACTCGCTTCCATCTCTCGTGTCTGACCACATGTCATTGCTCCTCCAAGGCAAACTAGGCCACAAGCCTATTGGTTTGTTCTGCTTCGGTTTAAAGCTTATGATTTCAAGGACAATGACGACACATTTCTCAGGATGGGTAGCACATGATGTCAACCTTACTCCAGACACAAGCACATTCAATTTGGGAAATGTTGTGCAATGCATTGGAGGGTGTCCATCTTGGGTACTGAACAAAATATTGAAGTGAAGATGTAAATAGAAAGGCTCACAGAGATTTAATGTTTCCAGTTAGTGCAACATTTGAGGGACAAAATATTATACTGCATGCTGAAATGTTAAAGTGATCTGCATGTTGAAATGTTAAGGTGATGGGCAAAATAGTCAAAACTAGAACAGTAAATGAGGTGTGGTATACATATATCAAGTTTAGCATCTGATCACAAGCCAAAGGCAACATTTAAGTTTAGCATTTGTGTCCACCAAATTGAAGAGACCGGATTGAAGAGGATCCCGCTAGAAGGGAGACGATCCTAGGTGGTGATGACCATGTGTCATGTTGCTTGTGGTTTGTGATCAAATGTTAAACTTGTATTCCAAATTATAATTGTTTGACTTTTTTTGACCCCTAGTTTCACCACCCGCCTTATTCAAAAAATTTGTGCAAACATAGTCAAATTTAAACCATTCTCGAAAAAAAATTTGTTAATAAAGCAAGACAAAAGAAAAGAAGTGATATTTTGCACAAATTTTTGAATAAGACAATTGGTCAAACTTGGGGTAAAAAAGTCAAACAAACTATAATTTGAAATCTAGTAATACACCACCTCACTTACCATATGAGATTTGGCCATTTTGTCCACCACATTAATTTAGAGTATAATATTTATCCCTCAAACTTGATACCCACTGAAAATACCAAATCTTTGCAAGCCTTCAGCTCCAATTCATCACTTCAATATCTTGCTTAGTACCCCAGGGCAGCAGCTGCTGCTGGGATTACACAACAAAGTGTGTTCTTAGCTTCCCCCCATGTAGTCACAAATGACCCTCCCTCCCAACCTATACTTAGTAGTAGTAGAAAGTAGAAACTTAGTTTCCTTTTGACCCCCCATGTCTTTGGAGATATTCCACTCCTTAAGGTCTCTCTTAACCGCCTCGTCCCAAGTCAGTTTAGGTCGACCTCTACCTCTCTTTACATTATCTACCCGCTCTAGAACTCCACTACGCACTGGCGCCTCGGGAGGCCTCCGTTGAACATGTCCAAACCATCTCAACCGATGTTGAATCAATTTCTCCTCGATAGGAGCCACCCCGACCCTATCCCGAATATCTTCATTCCGAACTCTATCCCTTCTAGTATGTCCGCAAAACCAACGCAACATACGCATCTCAGTCACGCTTAGCTGCTGGACATGTCGCCTTTTTGTAGACCAACATTCAGCACCATATAGCATCGCCGGGCGAATCGCTGTCCTATAGAACTTCCCTTTTAGCTTTTGTGGCACCCTCTTGTCACATAGGATGCCAGAAGCTTGACGCCACTTTAGCCAACCCGCTGCGATTCTATGTCTAACATCTTCATCAATGTCGCCGTCCTTCTGTAGCATAGATCCTAAATACCGAAAAGTATCCTTCTTGGCCACTACTTGTCCATCCAGGGTGACGTCCCCATCCTCGTGCCTAGTCGGGCTAAAGTCGCACATCATATACTCGGTCTTGGTCCTACTCAGTCTAAACCCTTTCGACTCTAGTGTGTGCCTCCACAGCTCCAACTTCCTATTTACCCTTGCTCTACTCTCATCCACTAGCACCACATCATCAGCAAAGAGCATACACCAAGAGATATCACCTTGTATATCCCTTGTGACCTCATCCATCACCAGAGTAAATAAATAAGGGCTCAATGCTGACCCTTGATGTAGTCCTATGTTAATTAGAAAGTCACTGGTATCGCCATCACATGTTTGAACACATGTCGTCGCATCCTTATACATATACTTGATGAGGGTAATGTACTTAGTTGAGACTTTGTGTTTTTGTAAGACCCACCAGAGGGCTAAGTAATAGAAGGGTAAAAATTTTACTAGCAGCACACTAACAGATACAGGTAATAAATAACGGTATCAATTTAAAATGCCCAAGCAATGTGTACAACATTGTGAATAAAAAAAACAGATAGAGAGCATCCAATCCAATAACAACAACAACCAAAAAAATCATACATGCCACAGTAATTTTACATAAAAAATCGTAATGGATTGAAGTAAACAAATACAGCACGCACCCTTCATTTCTTTGGCCAGGGAAATTAAACAGACGGTAAGTTTATTGCACTTGGGAGTAGGGATGATTAGAGCTTTACTAACAATTGAACTCACTTAACCAACCCTACGAGATGAGATATTGCAGATTACAGCGCAATTTTTTTTACAAAGTAATTTTTTTTACAAAGTAGACATGGGCATTCTGCATTGATGGAACACAATAAAACAGAGAAACTGATACTCACTGTCAGATATGAGCTGTGCAACAACAACAGCAAGAAGGGTGGGCGCGGAACCGCGGCCCGTGGGACTGGGTCATTGGGGCAATGGGGGAGCCCGGGGCGGCGGCCGGCGGGGGCAGGAGCGCAGATTCGCAGAGCAGACAGCAGAGGGCGGAATCCGGAGGGGCGCAGACGCGGACGCCTAGGCCGAGCCGAGCGTGGGCTGTGCCTGCCCCTCGCTACCGACGTCGAGGCCCCACCCCGGAGCCCGCCTCCGACGCCGCGCAGCACGCCGCAGTGCCCCTTGCCGTCCTCGTTGCACGCTCCTGCGGCGGCTCCGACGAGCGGAGCGGAGCACTGAGAGGCTACTGCCGACGAGCGCACGCACAGAGAGAGGCACACAGCGATGGTGGCGGCGGCTGCTGTGCTCGGCCTGCTGGGCTATGAGATGGGCCTCGTGGCCTGGTTATGCGATGGGCCTTTACATGGGCCTCGTGACCTGGCTATGAGATGGGCCTTTACATGATTTGCAATAGGGACGAGTAGTAGTATATCGTTTTTTTTCTTCTCTCATTTCATTCATGTCACTCGGTGGGGATGAAATTAGTCAAGTCTAGATTAAAAAAAAAATGGTCACATCTCCTTTTCTTATTGAGAAATTTCAATATTTAACCATCAATTAGTTCCCACGCCTCTTAATGTTTGACATCTAATTCGCAAGTCTTTTTGTAAAAGTTGTTGGATGATACAAAATATGTAGACTAGACTTTTTACTTAAGTAATTGTAAATAATAATTTGTAGAGTACTTTTTAGAAAGACTATTGGAGATTCTCTAACTCCTCTAAGGTTTGATAAAACGAAAGCTATGATATTGAGATAAAACATTGACCGAACTCTTTGGGGGCTTGCATGTATTAACCCAATACACGCGTGTTAAAGTGGATTAGAGCAAAAATTAAACTAAGAGCATCTCCAAGAGTACCTAGTAATCTTCCTAATCTATAACTTTAGGAAGAATGAAAAATTCATCTCCAAACAACTCCAAACTCATCTCCCAATCTTTTGGCGCCTGGGGAAAAAGCCACCCTTTGCATGTAAAGATGTGCGGGCGGTCACGTGTTGTATCCTTTCGCCAACCCTTCGCGGAAAAAACTCATATTACCCCCCAACCCTTTGCGGAAAAAACTCATATTACCCCACGCCGATCAAAACGTTGTATCTTTCTGCCAATCCTTCAGCCTTCATAAATGATTTTTGAAGATGGCATTTTTGTAGAACCACCTAACCATTTACGGAGGAAGTTGCTAGGTTTGCTCATCTCTGGAAACCATAATAATATCAATGTTGAGCAGCATTGCAAAGGCAGGTCCAACAATCCAAAGTATGTACCAGCTGGATTCATGAAAAACATTGTCAAGACACGATTCCAATGCATGGTCAAAGTAATGTCTGTATATATTTACACATAATAATAAAAAAAACAAGATTTGGCTAAGAAAGTGCCTATTGCTCATTTGAAGGAATAAATAAATGATATATAAGTGCCTCCTATCAGTCCTTGTGTAACGGAGTAATAAGAATTAAATTTTTTTGAGATAAGAAACGTCCACAGACAAATTTATTATACGAGATATTGAAATTAAATGTTGAAAGAAAAACCCAAATCTCAAGGACCAAAATAAAAAGGAGACAAGCTCCGAATCCGATGAATAAGAAGAAGTGATGTCGTCCCGGTTCAGCCCCCTCCGACGCCTCCCAATAAAAAAACCGCCACCCCACTCGCCGGACCGGAGCGGGAGCCCGGACGGCCGCCGGGATGCCTCGAGATTCGCGCCCAGCGGGGATGCGCCTCTTCGGCGTCACCATCGCGCCGTTGCCGGCGCCGGAGGCGGCGGATCCGCCGGAGCGGGATCCGAGCCCCAACCCGCCCGTGGCGGCCAGGGAGGACGTGATGCGCAAGTGCAAGAGCATGGGCAACCTCGCCGCTCTTGCCGGCGTGGACGGTGGAGGAGGTGGCGCGGACGGCGGGGGCGCCGGCGGCGACGGGTACCTCTCCGACGGAGGGCTGATGCAGTCGTCCGGGAAGCGGCGGAGGGCGCAGCAGGAGAGGAAGAAAGGTGCCGTCTTTTTTTTTTTTTGCTCCTCCTTTTGTTTTTTGCCCTTGGGAATCTTTGATTTGTGATGCGGAAATGTATAGGAATACGCAAAGATCTGGTCACCGATAGTCCCGTTTGTGTCGCAGGAATGGTTTTAGTTTCATACTCTTGCCTTTGGATATAGAAAGATGCGCCATTTCTGGATTTTTGTTTTTTGTGCAGAAATGCTAGTCCTATTCTTATGTATGTACGCGTGCATGTTTCATAGGGTTAGCAAAAATAAACAACTGTGCTGTATCTATATTATATGATTGGTCTGCAGGTTTATGTGTTGAATGTATAAAGCTTGTTTCTTTGCTGCAATTGTACCTTAGTTTGTATGTGCATCCATTTGTTGTTTTGGCATATTGATTTGTTTAACGTGTAAGCATCCTATGTTTTGTTAGTTTGTGACTGTATCTTGTATGTTTATAATAGAGTTTGGGGTGGCACTTGGCAGTACACTGTGGTGGATGATTGGGAGATATAGAACTTGGATTTCATACATCGAATGATATTGTGTGATGTTGACTACTACTGTTATATAAATGAGTTATGAGCTTGACCCTGTGTCTGTCAAGATGGGAGCTTGGTAAGAGTTAAGGCAGTCACCAGACCTGTCTTTGATGTGTGTCATGGTGTCTGGCCATATTGAACACTGCCACTTGTATACCTTCGTTCGTATCGCCACAAACATAAGACAGGAAAAGTTTTAATGCTTCTGTTCTGGTGACTTGTGTAGTTTTATATTGGATTGATTCTAGCCATCTTGTGCTCAGAAAAGATGGCCTCTTTGTCTTCTATCAGGGAAGTGGTGATGTGTGATGCTGAATTGTGCTATTTTCCACTGCTTAGTTGCTCATATACTGTCAACCTGATGGAACAGCTCTAGTTGAAAACTCCTTTTGGCATCACACTGATGCATGCAGCCCTGTTTGGTGCCATAATTTGTCCTTGTAGTAAGTCATTTGGGAGCCATTTTTTCTATTGGCTGAGGCATGATGAAACACTGAAGCCCAAGCTGAAAGTTGCTGGCTGCTTGCAGTTATAGTTCTGTTTGATGGGTTACTATATTAGTCTGTTCCTCTTAGATATATATATTGGGGCTATCCACGTTTTCCCAATCTTCCTAAGGTACCTACGGTCTTTATAAACGGATACAAAATTTAAAATCTATCATGTACTATTGTAACATCCACTTTTCACTAATTGATTTTATCTATATTAAATCATGGAACGATACCCCATTTGTTTTGCTAAGCATAGCATGTGGCCATGCCTGTTAGCAATGATGATCTAACTCATACAAATTTATACTAAATAAACTTGAATAAATAATGAATAATTCATACTCCCTTCATTTCAAATTATAAGATGTTTTGTCTTTTCTAGATTCATAGCTTTTGCTATGCACTTAGATGTATACTATGTCTAGATGCATAGTAAAATAATGTATCTAGAAAATCCAAAAACGTCTTATAATTTGGAACGGAGGGAGTACCCAATTTGTCTTTACTTCCTGCATTAGTTTCAAGAAATTACTCTGTAAGAGTTAGTGGTGACTTCAATTTGGTTTCTTATACTACTGTCTTAGCCTCTGCTATGACACAACTTATGCCTATTAAAAACCTGAAACTTTTAGCAAAATGACATTGATAATGATTTGATAATATCCTATGTGGCAGGTGGCAAATAGGTTTTGTACAGCTGTTTGAATAGGTTTTGAAATATAGGAAAAAGGTAGATTCAGGAATCATTGTTGAACAAGCTTGAGTTAGAAGGTGTTGATTCTTCTAATTTCTAAGTGGTTCTGAAGGTTTTGTCAGATATTTAGTAAGAGGAGTAGAATACACATATTTGAAAAGTGAGGCTTATCCCTACAGCGAGCCCCTTTATCAGAGTGGTGGTGGTAGCAAACTCTTAAAAAATTGAAAAATTTCAAAACCTACAATAATGAAAGTTTTTTTCCCACTATTTTAGTTAATTTATATTTGAAAAATTATTTATTGCATTGGATATTCGTGATGTTTGTTTGGTTCTTGTTTACCCTTTTGTTTAGACAATAACAACTTATATGGAGATCAGGAGGTCATGTAACAATTTTTATTTTTTTGGACAATTGTATTAGTGAATCATTCCAAGAGCCAACTCAAGTCATTTTACTATGTTGAGTCACTAAAGAGAGATTGATGTCTCTAACTACAATTTGTAAAAGCATAACATCTTTCCATATCTGGTAATATCTGTTAAATTGTTTTATTTCTGCTTTGCAGCTGTCCCTTGGACTGAAGAGGAGCATAGAACATTTCTTGCTGGTCTTGAAAAGCTAGGGAAGGGAGACTGGAGGGGTATAGCGAAAAATTTTGTTACCACCAGAACACCCACTCAAGTTGCTAGTCATGCTCAGAAATATTTTCTTAGACAAACTAATCCAAACAAGAAGAAGCCGTAGATCTAGTCTTTTTTTTGACATGATGCCAAGAGAGCTGGTACTTTCTGTCAACCCTTGCAGTATTGCACTGACATCACAAAAATTGTTTCTACCCAATGCTTAACAAACTTGTGAATTGCAGTCACCAACACCAAATTGCCCCATATTACCACCATCGATGGCAAAAGTACATGACGTGGTAGCTATGACGAAACAACTCCAGAATAGCAACTTGGTATGCTCATGATCCTTATATTTAATTCCAATACCATACTTTCATTACTGAATTGGAATTGCCAATCTCACTTTCAGGAAGGAGCCTCGTCTTCCAATGCAGCTAATGTAGCATCTCAAGTTGGGAGAGATCTCCCCCAGTTCCATCTTTTAAGGCAACAAATATAGATTCAAGTTTCAGCAAATTTAGCCACATGGTAAAGCTACTATATTATCTCTTCTGTCATACGTTTAATTGTGTTAATCCACCGCCAACAGAGTTGCCAAAAGATGGCTACGAGAGATTATATGGTTTTCCCTTGATATATATATACAGTACATGATATCTTATACTCCCTCCAGTCACAAAAGAGTATTGTTCTGTAGTCTGTACATCTACGTGATCATTGACCACTAGTTAATAGTAAACATATTTAACTATAGCAAGGTTCTAATGAAAACCTCTTCTCAAGGAAAATCTAGCTGTACCATTTTAAAAATTAAATTGAATTGTTATAAGATATATTGATGTTCAAAGTTGAAATATGTTGACTGCATGCAATGAAAACAACCATGTTTTGTGACTAGAGAGATTAGTATGTTCATGCCCATGATGAGTTTGGATATTTATGGTCTTATGGAGTCCAAAACTTTTTTGTAGTGTTGGTCCACTTGTATAATTAACTGCTTTTTATCCACACCCAAAATGAGGGTTTTTAACTTACAAGACATTGGCATAATCATCTTACTATAGAGCCACAGATCACCATTATCACTAACTAGATGAGCCTTAGGTATTGGTGGACACTAGTGCTCTCAATAAGTAAAATGGCAAACCAAAAGCCTATTCATATTTACCTAGAGGACATATTATTAGGAAAGTGAAGTTTCATTTGGTGGTTTGCTAGGTTTGCCCAGTCTCTCGGCATTTAATGGTATCTGAATCATCACTAAAAAATGAATTGGAAATGTAAGTACAAAATCATCTATCATCCTACAAAGTTGAAGTTTTGAAACAGACAAGAAGGAAAAGGTATTCAGCTGCAAAATATAAGTGAATAGAATCAAATAAAAGTAGAAATCCTGTTCAAACCTTGATGAACTTTGTTTACTCTGTTTCTCATGTGTGAAGACATGCACTGTCATTGGACACTAGGCCACCCCCTAATTCTTAACCTCTAATTTTGTAGAACCTATTGTGATGATTTGGATGGTCGGCTGTTGGAGACAGTGTTGGAGCTTTGAATAGGTGGGCTGCACTATGTATAGGTTGTGTTACACACCCCCTACATTTTAGTGTAGCCTATTATATTAGCCTCAACTATAAATCCAACAAGTAGCAGCTAAATAACCCTCTTCCATGTTACTAAGACATTTGAAGTTACCCCTTATATTATTTTCATACTGAAATGCTCCCTCCATCCTAAATATAGCACATTTTCATTTGTCCTATGTCAACCCACCTCATGTTTGACTAAAACTATAGGGAAACATATTAAGTTCTACCACATTTAAAAGGTACGTTATAAAAATACATTCCATAATGTTTCTAATGGAGCAATACACTATATCCAGGACAGAGGGAGTATATGACACAAAATATGGAAGTTGTTGCTAAGCTAAAGTTATTTGGCAATTTAACCGCTACAGGGAGTGTGTGTGTGGTGTCAGAAAGTTCTGTTATTAAGACATTGCGGGAAGATTCTTCTTTATTGTCCTGCTGTTTAAATGTTGATATTCTTATGAGCTAGATTTAAAAATTTAATATTCATTTCATTGATTATTAATTAACTAATGCTGTTGTCCTTTTTTCAGGAGCGCTACTGGAGAACTCCCTACTCATTCAGACCAATTCCTAGAGCCCCTCAAGGGACGCCTTCGTCAACTCCTGGTGCTGCGAATATAGCTGTTCCAGCCTCTCAAGCTAACCTGACCGCATGTACTAGCACATTCTTGAGCCAGCGAGGTGATACTTCATCATTGCCTCTGAAGGGAGATCCTCCATCAGAGGAGGAGGATTTGGAACTGACTGTTGCCCCCACCCTCCCAACAACAAAATATGACCAATATGTCTTCCCAGAATGCGGTAGGCGTGATTCAAGTCATCTAAGCTAATTTTTTTTTTTTTTCTAGAGGTTACTGTGGTTATTGACAGTTGACCGAATAAATCTTAACATTCTATTAGCAATACATGAATAAGAGCACGAGTTACGAGACGATATCATTGTCTGTAATTTGGCTTGCTCCAGTCAATCTTATGCCCACTGCCTCTCTTTAGCTACTGAAGATGTCTAGCGTGTGTTAATGTGGGTTCACCAGCCTTCTTAGTTTTTACTTATTTTACTTCTATATGTTTTTAGGAATTGGCGCACGGTTAGCTGATCATTTTCACTGCATTTGTATGCCGGTTGGAATTGAGTGCAATGCATGTGCATGCATGGTTCTCTACATTAGGTCCAGACAGAAGGCATTTTCGCATTATGATATCAAATATTATCAATGGGAAAAGTGAGGAAAACAGAATGTTGTCTGGCAATAGCACCATTATTGTTGGCTTTCCACCAGACTCTGGTACGGTGCTAAGGTACTTGGCAGTTGGTACTGTGGTGGTACACAAGAGTAGCTTGGTGTATTTCTGGTGTAACTGAAAGTGTACCTGAATGTATGTCTCCATGAAGTTTTTTTGGGAGATGATGTGCTTAGCGCAGATTGCAGAATACAGGACTCCACTATGAAATTCCTGTCTTGAGAAAGTTATAAACGGAAGTCTGAGCATCATCACCTGGTGAAAGCAAACATAGTCTGAATCTTGGATGATGTCAGTAGTTGAGCATAGAAAGTTGGGAACTGAGAGTCTGTCTGGTCTGCATTGTTCAGAATAGAAAATTTTGCAGCATTGTCAGCTTGGAGCATGGGAAATTGGGAATTAATGTTCAGTTACTTCCTCCACTCCAAATTTCTTTTTGCCATTCTAGCTAATTTCTTGAAAATTTATTTATTTGAGGAATTGAATTTTGTCATATGATTGATATTCGGAGCTCACTACATCCTATGAAAAATGTGGAGGCAAGGACGTACATTGGCTTGTGTAGTCACTTGCATCAGTCGCATCTTCCCTTTTCCACAATTGACTGCCCATCCCATGCAAATCCGAACGAACAAAAGCGAATAGATTCAGAAGAACGAAATTGAAAAGCGTCACTCACACTCACACTAGAATATAGCACACAACAAAAGTCCATCAAACGGCTGTCGGTTGAAAGATGGAAGAATATTTTGGAGAAATTGCAAGGATCGTATCGAGATCAAGACGACACTAGAGCCAGGGAGTGAATTGTCGGCTATCATACTACATGCATATTGGCATGTCCACTACTACACTCCTCTACTAGTTAGTGCATTTCAAAGCGTAACAAACTCTGACGTTGGAAGGGTCGAAAATGAAGGATGGATGGATGGATCATCGACCGGTGGATGGTCGTTGGATACTGCATGTCCACTATTATTCGCTCGCGCCTAGTCCTAGCTGAATTAGCTGCATCCTTACGAAAACCAGCTGAGCTAGACCACAGCTGAGACAGAATCATGACACACTAGTACACTATCTAGCTGCAAATGAGGCTAAAAGAATAAAAAGGTCACAAGCTAAAGGCTCATCTATGGTCCCTAATGTTGCTCAATGTAGTATTTAAATAGATATTAATTATTCATTCATGCTAAATTGAACTGATGATTAAACAAGAATGAGAGATGACACTTTATCCATGGAAGCAACAACTGAGGAGAGGAGCATATGTGTGTGTGTATGAGAAGGAATTATATATAAAACGAAGGAGAAAGGGTGCTTGATCGAATCCGTCGGTCCACAGTGACATGCGATGGATCGTATCGATCAGCTGCCATGTGACGCTCCAGCTAATTGCTTGCTTTGCAGAAGTCCAACTCCACCTAATGACCCACGCAGAGCTGATGCAAAAAGTTCTGGTTTCACCGACGGAAATCTAGTTATATTTATTCCGTTCCACCCGTTGATTCAAATGTCGCGCCAAATGAAACATTATATTATTGTTCATTTTCATATATATTTTGTGCGGCGAAATTTAATAACCTCCTCCGATCTAAATTATAAGTTGTTTTTGACTTTTCTAGATACACTGCATTTCATTTCGCATACACTTTGATACATATGTCTATATCTAGAAAAATCAAAATGTCTTATAGTTTTGAACAGATGGAGTAAAATGGTGATGTAAAAAGTTTAAAAAGTAATGGAGTATAATAGATATATATTCCAAGCTATATAAAATTAAAAGTAATGGTCATGTCAAAAAGTATATAGCTATTATATCCCGGTCTCATTTAATGTCAAATTAAAGCTTGTTAAGTTTTGGTACCACATATAAATATATACACATAGTACATACATGATGTATCACACGCTGCTACAAATCAGTTCTCTGTAGTAGTGACTTCTTGATACTATATATATATAATATATATGGAAAGGTGCTGAAGCCTATCTTAATGAATTATTTAAATCTCTGCAGTACACCAAGCAGTGCTTTGGCATAATCTTATCATGACTCACTAGCTACTTAATAAAGCTTGTTAAATTTCGGTAACACAAAAACTAGTACATGCATGTTGCAGGAATTATTAGAGAGATCGAAACGGACAAAAAATGATGATCCATATTCTTGTTTAATTTTCAGGTTAACTAAAAACTAAAGCCACACTACGCGTAGGACGACTATTGCATGTACGTATGAACTACTATATATCCAGAAGAATGCGACACTGAACGACGATGCTTTGCATATATATAAATATAAATAAATAACAGCACCACTGCATCTGCATGGGTTCCTTTCATGTCGTTATCTGTCTTGGACGAACATAGCTGTCAAACATGGGCCTATGCCTGCAGGCTTATCTTTTGTTTCAGGATCAAGCTGCCGTCCATTATTCATATTCAAAACTTCTTGTTCCTCTCATTTGTCTATAGTAGTATTAGCTGCTACGATTTCCACTGATGATATGATGATCATAGAGCGAGCAGCAAAAGCTAGAAAAATATTCTATCATTTAATAAACCTAGCTCATATTGTGCCGGCAATGCTAGCCGGCTAACGTTACACCTAACAATATTCATTCGAGAAATGAAGAATAATGTGTGTGTGTGCCCAAATTACTTCCTCGAAATAAAGAAACTTGTGCCCAAATTTAAAAGAATTATTCTTCATTGCAATGTGTGTGTGTTGGCGATGTGACATGCATGGGGAACATTCTTGGGTGGTGGGTGATGCAACAAGGCTGGCCACTTGATCTCCACGATGGATTAATTGACAAATTAATTTCATGCTTGGGTTCTAAGGAAAACCAATTCAAATATAATGCATGCATGGATAGATGGATGACACATGCATGCATAGATACATGTTGTACTTGTACCATAGTTACCAGCTCATGCATGTGTAACAGTTGGAGGAAGTTCGGTTTTGGGGTCATCATGGCCGGGTCAAAATGTTGTGCATTGATTAATAATATCGGTGCAGTACATACTCTTGATTAATATTTAAGCAAGAGTTATCGGCCCTAAGCAAGCCAGATACCACCACCACTATATGTGTTTGCCGTTTTTGCTAAGCCATCCCGTTTAGCGTTAACCAAAGTGTACATATATAGTATCTTCTCTAAGCAAAAGTTCTAAACTTCCAATAATGCACCAAGGGTGGATATGGTGTGATTGATGTTATTAATTAGTTATGTGTTCGTACGTGCACAATAATGGTTACACCGACAGTGTTCTCTTAGAAGGAAGTCACTGTTGGTGGGCTTGTGTGACCACCACCAAAAAGAAAAATTTCCAAAAAAAAAAAAGTATGAGCACATATATATGCTGAGTTTGAACGACTCGAACCTAGCAAGATGGACAAGTTATCAAATAAATGAGAAGTTTATTTCGAACCCTATGTATGTGGGATAGAGAAACACGACTCATGTGCCTCTTCTCAACTCTTACATACAAGAATATTCACTAGATTGATGAAACAATCCTCTTTTAAGCTAAACGATCATATATCAGGGGATGAACTGAAAAAAAAGGTTCTAACTGATCCTTTTTCTATTTTTTTCTCAATCCCTCAAAAACCGCCACTGATCCCTCAAACAAAGGGTACACTACTCGATCCCATTTCCCTTTCCTCACATCACCACTTGTTGTGTGTTTGCATTGGCTGTCGAAATTCAGCCGTTATGGCCCCGACTTTTCGTCCGGTACTTGGACTGTGGCGTCACACTCAACCTTGGGAGGCCTCATCTACATCCCGTATACAAGGGAGCCAGCCACCATGCAATTTGGTTAGGCCTCACCGTAAAGTTGTCACACTCAACACCGATAGGAGGCTGGGCACTTTTCACCAAGAACCAAAATTCAAACTGAACTGAACCAAAATGTTGTTTTTTTTTGGTTTTTTTATTTCAGCTTTGGTTCTTGTTTCTTGAACTGCAATTTTTGGCTTTGAAATTAGTTTTGCAAACAAAAGCAACTGAGATAAACCACAGAACACGGAACATAGCCTGGACCACCAAACCGCCAACTCCCCGCATCCACACTACTATGACCACACATCTACCCAGGACAAACACACCTCCACCCCCAATCCCCCATAACCACCCCGACACCACATTCCCAACTCCTCGCACCTAGGCGTGTATGCGCTCCAAAAAACCCAACCCTAGCGATCGAGCAGAGGTCATAGCCTTGGGGGGCTAGTGATGGTGCTGGTGTGTGCAAAGGTCGTGGGCTTATGGCGTGAAGAGTAGGTGGAGGTCTTTTGGGTGGTGGTGTCACGAGTGGAAGTTGCAAAGTGCCATGAGCGGCCATCACACATGCCTGGAGCGTAGGCCGCACTCCTAGGTGAGCAGCCATCACACATGCCTGGAACGTAGGCGCACTAAAAGCGTCACTACCGGACTTAGGCTCTTTGTCAAGTGCCACAGGTACTCAGCAAATTAAGCCCCTTATACACTCGGCAAAGGCTTTGCCGAGTGCCACCCACGGCAAAGCCGCATTCGGAGCAGCCATCACACAGCCCCCTAGACACGCACGCGGTGCATATCGATGCCAGTAGGAGCATCCTATAGTATGTAAACAAGCCTTTTGAATCCTAAGTCAAACATAGTGGACTGTGTTTTCTCAATCAGGTGAAGATGTGGTCTTCCATGCATGTGTGTTTTTTTTCTCACTTGTACGAATAAACACGTTAATTTTAATATGGACAACACATATATAGACGTGTGACACCATTTGTTACTATTGATCGATGTTTACAGCTTGCAGATTTTCAATATATATAAATATAATGGAGCATCAATTTATTTTGTTCTTTACATGAAGAAAATAATGCTTAAAACAATAAGATGGTGAACATAATAAGTAGACAAAAAAAAATATAGTTGAATCTTTTTAGAAAATAAAAAATATGTATATATCTTTGGCCTTGCATATATATCCCTGCATACATCATTGGATGCTTACGGCCAAGAAAGTTGTTGATAACTAGATACATCCATCCACATCGACATCCACATATGCATGCGCAATCTCTAGAGCAAACAAACACAAGCACCCAAAGCGGAAAAGGGTGTGGCTCCCTTTCTTTACTTCTTTTGTGTCATCTTTCTCTTATTTTAAATTCACTTAGATACATCAATCAAATTACACTCCAAGCGCAACGCCATGCAAACATGCATGAACATATTCATTCTCTTTACAAAAAAACCCAATTAACACACTCCATCTCTTTTAGTATCTTCACTCCAAATTCCAAACCAAAAAAAAAAAAAATGTTAAATCAAGATGAAAAAAAAAAAATGTCCAACAAAATAAATTATGCGCCTTGAAAACCTCATTATTTCATGTATGGACAGATCAGCAGATCGGGTGAGAGCTAGAGGTAGATCAGATTCAGATCAAGAAGAAAGAGAGAGATGCAACCAAAGCTAGCTTTTCATCATGCATGGTCATTTGGTCCCATAAAAAAGAGGGAGTGAGCTGTACTTTCCATGGCTTCCAGGTTGGACGGTGTTAGTCCTTGGTCATCGTCCCACATCAGCAGGTGCTGCGCCGACTCGTCGTCCCAATGGTCCTGCCCTAGCGCCGCCGGCTCCTCCTTCTGCCCATAGCAGCAGCCGCTGCCGCCGTTCGCCATGCCGCCGGCCGCCGCTTGCAGCCATTGTTGCCGCCGGCCTCGCGGTGATCATGGCCTCTTTCCTCCTCGCCTAGACCACCGCAGTCCATGGCTGCCATGCCGCCAATTCCCATGCCGTCCACCAATGGAGGCAGGTGGTAGCTTATCGGCGCGTCGTCATCCATCGCCGCCGCCGTGAACGTGAGGAAGGGGAGCTGCAGCGGGTGCCCCGCCGGCGACGTCAGCGACGATGGTGGGCTGATGCTCGTGTCGAACATGAAGAATGGGCAGTGCGGAGGTAATAACGGTGCCGCTGGCGGGGGACTCTTGGCCGCCGCCGGAGCCGACCTGCATCTTCGGTGGCGGCAAGGCTAGGCTCTGGCTGAGGAAGGCGTCGAGCTGGTGCTCCGCTGCCGCCGTGCTGAACGGCGTTTGCAGGTGGTGACCAATACCAAGCGCCGCGTCCGACGCCGCCGTGCTACACGGCGGGCTCGCCGTCGTCACCGACGAGCTCGTCGTGCTCATCGCTGGCTTTCGGATCTTCTTCTTGATCCATGAATTCCAGTAGTTCTTGATCTCATTGTCCGTCCGGCCCGGCAAGTGGCTGGCAATGTGGGCCCACCTGCAGAGAACGGCCAGCTGTGGTCATGTACACATCAAGTAGCTACCTAGCTAGGTGTTGCATTCCTTTGGATTTAGCCTTCATTTTCAAGTGTAATGCTGCAATCGTCCCTGAACCTGACATGTAGCTATTACATACGCTTTGCATGATTTGTTATATAGTCGTGTTCAAGTTTAAATAGTAGAAAACGACACCTCAAGAAAAACAAGCATGTATGATGTCAAGCTGATGTATCTACACATCATTATTACTAGTTGATATTGAATTTAGTTACATTGAGACAACAAATTGAAAACCTTGGGAGAAAAATAAAGTGTGATATATGTGTGGTACTTCACTTATTAGCTAGAGACAAGTACTAGCTTAAGACGATCGACACTTCAAATCACAATTAATTTCCTAGACATTTCTGATCCAGTTTTGCTGTCTCTGCTGATGTTAGCTACACAAAGACTGACATGTCCATGTCACAAGAGATCGGTGGAAATGATGAATCAAGGAGAAAATTGTGGAGGAGATGAGGATATGCATGCAGCATAGTGACTATTTGCAGCCATGCCAGCATTGCCAAATTAAGAACGCAATAATCAAGCGTGGAATTTCATCGAATTATGATGGAACAAGCCAATGTGGGGGTGCACAAATTCTTGCTAGTAATAATGGAAAAACTGAATCGTGATTCAGTACTGTATAACCACGCATGTAATAGTTAATTAAGTACCTACAGAAATTAGTTAAGTAGTTTGGTGGGAAATTAAGAAGAGAGAAGAAATTAATGGACCAAATTCATTCTCCATTTAGTACTGACGCCTGAAAGAACTTGTGCAACAACCTACCTGTTGCCAACAATGGCGTGGAGGCTGATGATCAGCTTCTCCTCCTCCGCCGTGAACCGGCCTCGCCTGATGTCGGTCTTAGGTAGTTGATCCACCGCAGCCGGCAGCTCTTCCCGCACCGCTGTAAACCTGCAGAACCCTCACATTGCACAAACTTTAATCGACCAGAAATGAACCAATGCTCATCCATCCAAGAACAAGGATCCAAATTAAATGATCATGAACAACAACAAAATAATTGAGCTATACAAATGGAGAGTAGTCATCATCAAGCTAGAGAGACAAAAACCTACCGCTTTCTCGGGGGACCTCGCTCCAGCAGCCATAGCCATGGTGGTGATGTATCTGATGAGCTTCTCATCTTCCTCAGGGGACCAGAGCCCCCTCTTCACCTTCTGCTGGTTGCAGCAAGAGTGATGCCCCATGCACACACAACACACACACACAAACGACTTAACTGAATGAAGATAGATATGATTCAGTAGTTATAGGTATTAAGCTATAGCTTAATAACACTATAGCTAGCTCTAGCTATGCACACCAACGCAACAACGCGGAGGTTATAACTATATATCAAGCTAGGAATCTATGCATATGACATATCATGCTGCTGAATGCCGGGTGCAAATGGTTGGTTGGTGTTTAGTAGGGCTTTAACATGAGCTCTCTCCTCTCCCTCTCTCTCTGTCTTGTTGTTGTTGCCCCTCTTCCTCTTCTAGCTCTAGCTTGTGCCTCCTTCACTCTTCTTCGGCGATTATTTAATCGAATCATCATTGATTAATTTTTTTTTCTAATTGCTTAGCTTCTTGAGGATCCCCAGATTATTAAGCAAGCAAGCAAGCATGCAAGGCCTCACCATGACACTTCCTTTCATTGGGTTTTCCATGGTGAGGGCCCCACCTGGTTCCACTTTATTAATGGTGCTTTCTATCTAACACTACAGCGACATGGCATCAAACATGTACAAGCCAGGGAAGGAGAGAACTGAGGTTTGCTTTGCTTTGCTTCACTTGTATATACGCATAACAACCTGCTGCTGGCTACATATACCTGCATGCATGGGTTTTTTTTTTTTTTTTTTTTTCACCCGTGTTTCCGTTAAGAGGAGAAAACCAAATCCAAATACAAACTAAACCGAATGCCGAGCGGCGCTGCGAAAGAGAGAAAAAACCTGAAAGAATATATATATGAAGCATGGGTAGACATCAGTACATGGCATCAGTATGAAGCATGCATGATAGAGTCATAACTAACCTGAAGAATATATAGATCTACATGACAGATACTGTTGTGGAGTATTTATGTGTATACTATACAAGCATGTGTGTGGCATGAAAGGCGATGTGTATGTGAGTGTTTTGTTTTTTTTTTTTGAAAGGCAAAGTTATTGTCACGGGAAAAGTGCTTCATAGCATAGATATGTGCCTTTGGTGCTCCTGTTGGTAGTTAGCAAGCAAATGTGCAGGTTGGTATGTAATGGACGCAATATTATGCGTGATCTTGATGTCAACCTACTAAGCGATGTCCTTTGAATTGAACATTCGGGTACGTACTACGTGCAGCTGATTGGGATTGGGATTTGTATGTATGTGTGCTTGATCTCAAAAATCATCATTGCTGTTGATTTTGTTTTGTTATTTCTCAATAAGCAAGTGACTATGCATATCTTCGTCCAATCTAGCCAATACTCGCAGATCTCTTTTTTGGGCAGAGGCAGCTAAATTTCTAGCCACCTCTAGATATTTCTAGAGGCATGAATGCAGCTGGGAACTCTAGTTGTCTCTAAAAAAAAATTGAGGTTATTTCTAGAGGTGGTTGGTATTACAGTTGTCTCTACTCTCTACTAATAATGTGTCCAGTATAAATTTGAGCCCTTTTTGGAAACGAATGGATTGAACCCATGGGCTGATGCTGGATTTTCTATATATTGTACAAGACAAGTATATATGTTTATTGGTTTGAAATGGGTTGAGTGTACCGGATGGTATAAACATGTTCAATTAGAGGTGTTAATTGACACGATGTATATATAGCTTCTTATCACATTAAACCATTTCAATAAATTTTAGTTAATTTAGCTGAAATTTTCATGTATGGACACATATCTTCTCACATATATTTTTTTAGCGGCGGTGATTGATGAATTCTTCGCCGGGACATCACTGCAAGGGGTGCACCTCAACCCGGTCCAAGGCAGCCGTCACGGAGATGGATGGCAAGCGGCCGAGTACTCCCGGCTTCTCGGCTTACCCGACTTTTATTTTTTAGGTAGGGCGTACTAGTAGGGGCTTGGGAGGTCTAGCCGGGCTTCCGCCCGCCCGAAGGTCAAACTGTTGGTGGCTGGCCTTGCATGGTAGGTGAGGTGGACGGCGAATGGAGGAAAGCGACACAGCCTCCCAAGCGTCAAGGAATGCGCCCTCTGCTGCGTGGGCGGGCGAGGTCGCATCGACCCACTTGCGCGCACAGCCTGCGTCGTCTCGCCTTCGCGGGTGTGGCATCTCTTGCGCTACGCTTCGGCATTTGGCACTGTAGCCGCGCTTTGCCGTCACCGGACTCCACCACGGTAGGAGTGGTGGCTCCGCCATGGCGATCTCGCGTACTGCGGCGAGTTTAGGTGGGGCCTTCGACTCTTCACGTGCTCCTGGGTCTCACGGAAGGCTTGGAAGGAGCACGAGCAGAGCCAAGCTTTTCGATGTTGTCTCCCTCACTCCCACCTTCTGGATGTTCGATGTCATCGCCGCGAGGCTGAGGTGTGTAGGGCCGAGGCGGCTCGAGGGGCATCCGGCCGGCGATCGTGGTGCCCGCCACCTGATTAGCCCCTTCTTTGCTAGCCAATTTGTTCCGTTTGCCCTAAGCACCTTTCATTATATGGCCGGTCTTATTACGGTAGTGATAACCTGCACAGTAGCCGACTCCACCACCTCGCTATGGTTTTGTTGCAATTAAATTGTATGAACTTTCTATCTTCGGTATGGGCAAAAGCCAAGCTTTGAAAAATATTCCCAATTATTTACGAGATGGAGAACAATATTAATGTCCGTTCTTCTGTAAAATAACAATGATATTTATTGTGAATTAGAAATAACTTATTCTTGTTTCTAGTGTTTTTGTTTCTTTGTGTGGTTGTGAATGTTTTTTAAAATTATCATTTTTGCATTATATGATCCCTGGTGATCAACAAAAAGGATCTAATAGATTCTACATACACGAAGATCTCAAAGGTGACCTTGACACTCCTCCCACATAGGTCATACTCAATCCACCACACAGAAGATAGAAAGTTTTTTTTGGTAGGTCATACTCCCTCCTGCAATGAGATAGAAAACATTTTACTGTTACGGTGGCACGCTCTTGGATGGCAAAAAGAGAGCAAGATTACACAGCACGGACGCAACTATGGTGAAACGACATGACGAAGAGCAAGATTACAAATTGCGCCTAGGTCAAACAACAGGACGACGAAGAGCAAGATTGCCCAAGATACCTGGTTTTTAGCGAGTCTGATGGGCAAAATCAGCTTGGAAGATAGCACATAGCCAAAATAGATAATTTTAATTTTTTCCTACAAAGAGAACAAATGACAGTAGGGCCCACGTGTTACTGTGTTAGCACCTCGATCGAAGATTTAGTCGGACACAGTGCCCCAAACTTTAGGAGGCCCAGCGTGGTATGCGTGGAAAAATGGCATATGCCGTCGTCGACAGATCGATGGAGAACGTACGCAGAGCCATCGAGAACTTGATAGTGAAATCTCCCATACAAAAACGAATGAATCAGACCGCGAAATGTGTACGTGAAATCTCCAAATTGTACGTAGGATCGGGGCGTCCCCTTCACATCTCTGCAACCATAAGAAGCTTCAATTCGCAGCATCTCTCATCATGCAGTAGGACAGATCGTTGGGATTTGAGCAGGAAGGAGGAACAAGTAGTAAAGGTGGCCATCCGTCCATTCATCAAGTCTAGCTGGGCAAAAGCAGGGTTATAAACCTCACTGATGTGTCACAGTGATATTACAATCCCATCAATCATCATTGTGTCATAGTTCTTTCTTTTCTGATGCTGCTGAATCACTTCGTACTATCAAGGTATGTACCTGTAAGCTTGGTACGGAAGTGTGTACCTTTCAGGGCTTTTGCAGATAGATCATGCATGCTTTGTGTGGTATAATGTGTATGAAATCCTCTATGTAATACCAAGCATTTTGGTTTGTTAAGCATGCATCCTCATTTGTGGTACAATAGTACAGTATTATCAGTTTTTTTTCTAGAAACAATAACTATATGATGCTCCACAATGGAGGTAGGGAAAACGTAGAGGCCGGTAAAATTTGGGGAAACAGCTTTGTTCAAATCAGAAATCTATACACGAGCCAACCAAAAGGGAGGAAACTTCACCCAGTTCTAAGCAACCCGATTAACTTGTCTATCGATCTCTGTCTGACAAGAAGCATAAGAGACATCTCTAATTGCCATTGCTCAAAGCAAAACAACTATACATGACACATTAAGTCCCTGTGTGATGAACAAAACTCAAATCCTAGCTTATGCAAATTACACACGGTCGATTCCAACTTTCTAGACAGTGTAGACAACACTGGTCACCTAATTCCAACATTACTCTTGAAACTAAGTAGCAGCATTGGTCACTACTCACTACTACCTAGTTCTTCAGTTAAGACTGAACTAACACATGCAAGAGTTACTAGGTAACCAGTTGCCAGATACTCCTAGATTATTATCTCATGCAAGCAAGATAGCTTGGCATTGAAATGAAATTGATCCTGATCGATCGTCGATCTTAACACTAACAGCGTGCGATCGATGATCACCAACCACAACATGATATGTAGGGGCCAGCAGGGGCCAGAGCACAGGCAACATCACATCGGTCCCCTTCACCTTCGCTCTTTCACCTCATCAATCATGTAGTAGCACCGGCTGCCCGGAGACGACGTCGCCACCGTCGGCCTGACGCAGATGCACCTCGATCGATCCTCCAGTCGCCGTCTTGCTGTCGGCTGGCCGATCGATCGGTTAGCGCACGCGCCACGCCTGGTTAGTTCCTTCATGGTCACACTGCATGTTAGTTCCCAAGTGACACTGATGGGCTGGAGGAGACAGACCAGTGTACGTACATTAGCATACTGATGACTATTACTGAATGAATCTTCAGTCTTCTTGCTGTCTGAAACTTGCAGCCCACACACTTCATTCGAGAAAGAGATAGGTAGGTATTAATATGCTTTTTAGCTGCCTCATGCTGCATGATATATACCCAACCCAAACAACGTAGATTATATTGATGCAGATATATAAATGCATAACTAATCAGGAGCCAATGAGACAGAGAGGGAGACATTCAGCAAATTAATTGCACTGAAGAAAATATGCAGGTACATACACCATGCATGGATCTATAGGCTTTCCTTAACTGAACGAAAAGTGCAGGAGAGCTTTCATCGTCTTCAATTCTTTGACTTGCTGTACCTGTTTGGCTACATATAGTGTGTCTTTGAATCCATGTAATAAGTTTGCACTGCTGTGTTGTGTCAAAGAGATATATGTTTCTCCTGCAAAACCAGGGTGAAAAGGGACGGAGTATCTGAAAAGTTACGTTTACTTACCTCTTGGATGGGCTTCCTGATTAACTTTGGTGATCGTTAGAAGTTCCTGTTCGACTGGGTGTTTGTCTGCTGGCTGATATGTCTTGCTGAATGTATGTGGTGAGGTGAGCAGATCTGCTATTTTCTAATGGGTAAAGTGAAACAAAAATGTTGTTTTTCTAAATCGTTATTTTGGCAATTAAATTAGTTGAAGCCTATGATGCAATCGGGCATCTTTCCCAAAAAAAAACACATTTTCTAGGTTTGAGGTGAAGCATCAGGCCAACAATTGTGCTAGTTTACTAGGTTGGTCCCTAACAAATCAAAAGAATGTGAGATGCAGTAGAAACGAAAGCAATTTTTGTTACATTGGAAACTTGGTTGTTTTAAATCGTTGTTATTTCACCAAATAAATTAGTTAATATTCAGTACTCGATTTGAAAAAAAAGGACCATGCATCTTTCTGAAATTTCCTCCAATAACCAACAATGTGTTTCTCCGTTTGGTGAAGCATCGGTTACTTAAGAATCGTGTTAGTCTTCCTAGGTTGTTCACCTAACAAATTGAAAAATATGGAAGATGAAGTACAAACAAAGCGATTCGTCTTGTCCATATGTAAATCATGGATCCCAAGCAACAGTGATTAAAAGTGATGGTCTGGGCAATTTGCATTGGGATGCCGAGGAATTTGTGAGAAGGGCCTTTGAACAACCGAATCCCAAACATGTGGTCAAAAACATTTCAAAACTGCCATGTGTGTTTGCAGTTGCACGCATGTGACAATAAGGCTACACAAGTTGCTGCTTAATAGATCAGTTGATTGGGGTGGTCTGGACCTTGGGGTGTAGCCTGATCAAGGCTGGCACAAGCATGTAGCCCTCTTGATTTCAATTATTTCTAGAGTGAGAGTGCTTGCATTATCCATTTAGGAATTAGTTCTTATTTTGCTATCTAGATTTTAAATTTTAAGGGTACGTTGTGTTCGCAATGTATTTCAGATGTTCAGATCTCGAAGAACTATACTTAGCTCACTCTAGCAATTCCATTTTGCCTGCCTAGTGCTTCAAAGTCTCTACTCTATCAAACATAAAGCACAATATACAATGGCATTAGGATCCCAAATGCTCTTGGGTGTGTGTTAATAGGTCACTGTCACAAAGTACTGGCGTACGTTTGATTGCTATTGCTTGAGTGTTAGTTATGGTTGTGGTGTGCCAGCCAACGTCTTTCTATGGCACAGTAGGACCAGCAGCAGCACAGCAGGTGTTTTGATTGATTGAGGCATATAACTCACCATCTGCGATGTGAGCGCATCTCAAGCTTCCATATCCCTTTTCTCTTCTTGTTCTATTTTGCTAACATGGGTAGCTTGAAGCAAGCAATCCCTGGCCATGGGTGAATAAACAAAATATTCAGAGGAACAGCGTGGAGACTTTTAAAAATAAAAAAAAATCTTATCTTTGCTTTTTAAACTGTAGGATGCTGATCTTGAGTGCAATAATAAAAAGCCATCATTATATGAAAAGGTAATAACATATACATACTGTATCCACCCACATATATAATTTCAATGGAATCTCATGTGTTGACCAACGAATGCTTGGAACCTCATTCTTCATGTTGCATGAGGCCATTTTTGGTGGAGGACTCACCGCTACTACAAAAAATCTGGCAACCAAGACGTTTAGGATTTATTAACCATGACGGTTTTACACATTGAGAAAACGCACGTCACGATTTGTCAGTGAGCCCGGGCAAAACTACAGCCCACGTGGTATAACCGCCACAATATAATCGATCACTCATGGTTGTTTTTGTAAATAACTGCCATGGTTAATACATATGTGACCGCGGTGGTGAATTTTATAAAACCTCATATTAACCGTGGAGATCATTTTACAAATAACCACCATGATTAAGGCCTCGTGCCACTCTAGTATAGAAAAGCCCAACTCGACCCGTTGGCCAGCTCACATATATATAGCGAGGAAAACCCTAACTCTCTCTCCACTCCCTCCCTTTCTCCACTCGCAGGCGGCCCCGTCTCCACTCCGGCGCTGGAGCGTCGTCTCTCGCAGCGCTCCCGTCGCTCCACGCCACAGATCGCCCTCACTCACTCACCCCACTCACGCTTCCTCAAGGAGCCCGACCCGAGGCGAGGATCAGGATTCTACGGTGGGCAATGCGTGTCCAAGCGGGCGTGGCGTCTGGCGTCCGCATTTCGACGACGACACGCGCGTCAAGCGGGTGGCACGCGGTATATGCACCCTCATCCTCTCTCTCTCCTCCCTTATCCTCTCTCATCTAGGGCTACTGCCTCTCACCTCTCCCTCTCTTAGATCCGGGTGGGGATGGTGGCGGGGCACGGCGATCAGAGGCGGCAGCGGATGGGCTGGGAGCCCAAATCCAGCCTCCATAGCGCTCCGGTGAGAGGATCTAGGAGCGCCACAGCGGCCGAGTGAGCGAGCCTTAGGGTACCGCAGCGATCCCGGCCGCGGCGAGGGGCAGATCCAAGCCCCATCTAGGTTTGGCTCTGTGCTTTCCCTGTATGGTTAATATTAAGCTGGTGGTGTTTACGTGGTTTTTGCGGTTGGTTCCATTCGTGGCGTGTTGAGAACCGCCATAGTTAATGAAAACAAAAACCGCCACACAAAAGTAGTAGTGCACTACTAACTTCTAACCCTTGATGCAGCGACACAACGCAAGAAGCCCAATTTTGTAGCAAAGTGGTAGATAGATGTTGGGAGCCAAATGCAGATGCGCTGTCAATGGTTGCAAAGGTTTGCAATAATATATTTCAACAGTTGCCATGAAGATTGTGTTTGCCCCCGAGCTAACAGCAAGCCAGCATGGAGCCCCTTCACCCTTGGAAACCGATGCAGAGTCCCTTGTCCTCGATGTGTCACACTTGTTGCATGACCTTTGGGTCCGGTTTGAATGAGTAAGGTGGTATAATATCTTCCTACACCTTGAGTGCCAGATGGGTTTCTACTTTGAGTTCGATCCCCGCCCGTGGCTTGGGACGCGAACTGTCATTGGGTAAAGGTCATGCTCGCAGACGAGCTCCCTAGCCTTGAGCAACAACTACGAGAGCATTCTCAGTGCTTGCCCTTAATTACTTCCTTCTAGAGGGTACACACTGAGCCGCACCTAGCGATGGGTATAGCCTACGCGCTGATTCATGCGAGTTGGTCGATCGAGGGTGTCCGATGTTGACTCTCTCTAAAAGGAACACTTAACATATCCCTATGTTGGGCCTCGCGTCAAGTGACACTTAGGATATAAAGCTATTGGTGGCTGGTGTGTCCAAATGAGGTGGGTGTTGGGGGTGGTGCTATGATGCTGCGCCAAGTTTCGAGGGCATTGAGTGAGGCTTAGAGGGAGAGGAGAAGGAGAGAAGAGAGAGGAGGAAGTCACGCACAACCAGTAAAGATACGGTGAATATTGTGCACTCGGGGATGCATCTGGGTTACTTATTGGGTCAATTGTATTTTCACATAGGCAGCAACCCATATAAGATGCTTCACTGAAAATATATTTTTGGAGGTGAGCATATTTTACCTCTACTAGTGTTTGCTAAAATCTATGTTGCCTCCCTAAAATAGAATACTAATTTTTATTATAGAGGAATGGGTGATGAAAACAAATAATATATATACAGATTGACTTGTATGTTAATTAGATTAAAGATTTAAGATGACATGAAAGCAGTCGTATTGTATAATAAGAGATGACGCGGCATGGACTCGATGAAGAATATTAATATGGGCCCTTGTATGCATTGTAGAGATTTAGAAATCGTCAGTGGGGTTTAGAAACTTTTATTAGAGTTATAGATTTCCGGTGTGGTGAGAGAGCACGTGCTAGGATTTGTAAATGAATAGTTTATGATGGGATCACTTAATACCACATCATTCAGAAGATGCCTAATATACTCCGACAGGAACCAATACTATATGCCTGCATTCCAGAATAAGAGAACCAATCGATGTTGCCTGCTTCATCTAGTAGCTCAAATCAAGCTACCGTGACCTCAAAGGCAAAACAAATTAACAGAAAGGGCACGCATGCAGGAAGGTAGATACCATGAAAAGGCGTGCAGAAAGGAACAGCTTAATAGTGGAGATAGGGTTGGTAGAGGATGGGAACGTTTTGCGGTAGGGGGCAGCGGTTCTGGAGGATGGGGGATGGACATGCGTATAAACGGACGTGGGAAGGAGCATACAGCGCAGGCGGGCAGCACAAGCTGCCGCCTACAAGTGCACTGCTTCACTGTAGATACCACTACAACACTGCTGTAGCAAACTGATTCATATAGAGCCTAATTTCTGCTCCTGAATCAGCTGCGAGTGCAACAGATGCTGCTTATACTCTCTGCTGTCACACGCACTCTCTAGCTAGATCTCGATATCATCGATCCAGTTGGTTAAGCTAAACCATTCCGGGATGGCTCAGACACGTCGCCCTTTCTTGTAGTGCAGTCCTCTATTATCTTGTTGATCCTCTCTCTCTCGCTCTCTCTCTCTTCTCCTTTATTCTCTCTAGAGATCTCTGTGCTGCAGTGATGAGCATTCATTAGGGCACTAGATCCTACGAGCACCTTATTAGGGGCAATGTGTTGTTCCTCTACTGCATAGCTAATAAGCTAACCAGAAACCCTAATCATGCATTCAGTCTCTGCTCAGCAGTCAGCGTACACTCGCTTTTCCATTTTGGAGGGACAACAGGTCATTCATTATCATGAATTCACGATCGGATGGATGGACCGGCCGATCAGATCTGTGCTCAATTATACTAGCTCGTGGTGCATGGGGTAGCTACCGATCGATCTAGCTTCATCTCCCCACGCAAGCACTGTTATGCAATGGGGAGCAAGTGAGAGCGGAGGAAGAAGGACACTTTCGTACAGCAGGAGCCTGCTGTAGGTGAACAGCTTACTGATAATAATATATATACAATCCCTGTTTTGCAAAGCAAAGCATAGTGGGCTTAGATAGAGACTCACCGCTACCGTGCATTTCACACACTTTTCAGTGGCTTACCAGTGGATGACCCTAGCTATCAAGAATCGTACAGTGTTGTCATTGACGCATCATGCCTACACAAAATTTGTGTCTCGTTTACAAGGCGTATTGCGTAGGAGTACATCTCAATCTCTGGGTCGGAGTTTATCAGTGCTGTCAAGAACACGACACAAAGAGGGCAGCAAGCGTCGACATGTATAAG
>JADLZK010008518.1:0-104379 GCA_015847255.1 Hyparrhenia diplandra | reverse complement strand
TGGCCACTGATAGCTTTCCCTTTTATTTTCCCCTCATCAGATCTTTTCTACAAATAAAGAGTAAAGCGCCCAATGCAAACGATAGTAGCGCGCTTGAACTCACGTTTCATCTACTTGAAATAGAAAGAATAGGGCTTAGCTACAACGATTTCTATTTCTGTAATCTACTTTGACCATTGCTTAATATTTCAACTACACAATATATATAATTTATGAATTAGCTGTTCTAATAATCCTTTTACACGGTAATAACGAATGAATCTAGACATTCTTCAAAATTACTTGCTATTGGTGCTAGCACCCTACATACCACAGGGTTCCTACTAGTAGTAATTAAAATTGATGGTTTGTCTTTCTAAAATTCTATAAATCATGCCTGCGAAGCTTTTGTATAACAAACATATCTTTTGAGCATCTACGCGGTTTCACAGCACAACAAGTCATGAACATAAAATCTCTGTAATATAGCTGCAGATGTGCATCTTTTATATTGGTCGACTCTTCATGCTTACGCGTTCAGCCGCGCTAACATTGTTCACGTAGATTAGTCGAGTGCGTCTGCAGCAATGTGAGGCCGGCGCCCTACCGGTGGCTGCGAGGGCGCAACTGCAGCGGCACTTGCTCACATGAGTCGGTCTCACGCTCCCTCCCTCTCTCAGCCAGGCGACAACCACCAGCACCGCTCACAGGGAGCCGGAGAAGCTTGTTTTGGGCCCTCCCGGCTCCTGCGTGCTGGGCGTGGAGGAGCCGAGGCAGGCGCCAGAGCCCTCGCCAACAGGCCCTTACATAACTCCAAAAGCTTATGAAACTACAAAAAGAGATTTTATAAGATTTGTGAACAATAGTCATCAGCACTATGTCGTATGGGGAATCAAACCAAAAATAAGAATTGTAGATCTTGCTAAGTTATTAAAAACTCTCAACTCAAAACTCTTGGATTATTGACTTTGTCTTAATACTAGGAAAACTAGGTCTCAAATTCACGCAAAACCGAGATTTTAAATTTTTAAGTGGCCTCGTGATATACAAAGTTACAAAACCACCAAAGATACCGATTGTAGTTCTCAATTATCCATGACATTTTTGTAGTTTTTACAAATTTCTTTTTATTTGAGATCCATCTTGTCATGGAAAAACATGTGTAGTTTGAAACCATTTATGTTTAGGGTCGACTCAATGGGCTGGGTTTCATGCACAGCTTTCCAACACATTCAGATTTTAGAAACAGTGTAGAAGAGATTAATGGGGATGAAACTCTCCTGTGACTCCCATTAAACTCTTATATCATCACTCAATATTACTATGGTGCCACATTAGCCTAATTAATGCCCTTGTAGTCCAATGGTAGGACGGTCTAGTGGGTTCAGTTGCTACCCACCGGGTTCAAATAATCCTAGTGCTCGCACCTTTTCTTGAGATTTTTCCCAGGATTTACCGACATTATGCATTAAGTGGTAGCGACGCTCCACTGGCGACAACGAGGCTCTATGGTGACTTCGAGAATCTCGGATGTGTCGGCTGCCCAATCCTTCGAGGAGGTGCTCATAGGGGTAGGGATTGCGTACGTGCGCTCATAGGGGTGAGTGTGTGTGTGCGCATTGTCGTCCGAGTTGCACGCGTGTAATTTTTAGCTTCGTATGAAACTCAAATGAGACTAGACTTAAAGACGCGACTAGGATAGGGGCGTCCCCGCCCATTTCCTTCATCCTATTGAGGACCTCTTCCAATCTACGGGCCACTGCTTCGCGGATGAAAAGCGGCGTGTCGCGCGACGTGGGGCGAGCATCGACTAGACCGGTCTGTCACCTCGGCGGGTCTACTACGGCGCTAGTACTACCGGCGAGTATCGCTGCGAGTCTCATCACCAAGCTTGCCAAGGTCGGCAACCCGGGAGGAGTGCTTCTCGTGAGCAAGCATGTACGCGCAGCTGCGTGGAAGGTCAGCGACACCGTCTCGCCGCCTCTCGACAGCTGAAACAGCCGCCGACTCGTGGCATGCGCTGGCCGCAGTACGCTTCATGCCCATATCGCTCTGACGAGCGGGCAGCGCCCGATGAAACGACCTTGCCGAGAGAGGTGTTGCGGGGAGATTGAGCACGATGCAGCGGCGGCGGTAACACCTGGAGGACAGCAGCCATGAGTACTTCTCGAAACGAAGTCTTTGCGCGGCGACTCGGTGGTGCCAGCTATGGAGAGGCGGCATCTTAGGTCCCTCTTGCCCAACGATTGCACATCGCCCGGGGCCGGGCATCGCGGTGTAGATGGGGAAGGCGGTACTACTGCTGATTGGAGGAAAGCCGGATCATCATTCTTTTGCCGCCTTGGGGTGTCTTGCGGCCCGAGGGCGCCAGGATCCGCGGCGGAAGTGTAATATGTTACGCGCCTTCTTTGCGGGGTGGGCATAAAGCGAGGCTTCGATGATGCTCACATATGCAATGTATGTTCGAGCAAATTGGTTGCCAAACTTGTAAAAACGTGTTTAAATCACGAAAATTAATTTGTGCCGATCGACATTTTTAAAAGATCCGTCTCGCCAATTTACATCTAAAGCGTGAATTATTAGTTATTTTGTTTACAGGCATTTCATAATCCATGCATGCATTGGTACATTTTAACCATTCAATTCAATGAGCCGGGAATTTTGGGATTTGAAGCCAAATTCGGGTGATCTATAAGCGCGCTATTTTTTAGTGGGTTGTGATATATATACTATTCGATGGTGTTTTCCTTTTATTTTCTATTGAATTGAAAATGAGAAATATTTTAAAAAAACAAAAGGAAAGAGTCCTAACTTGGGCTAGATTGCCACTATGGCCATGCACGGGAGAATGGGGACTAGGATCAGCGGCGGAGCGCAGGCGCTGCTTGGCGAATTTAACTCTCATGTGTCCCTAGCGGGCGTATCTGCGTACTATCTCAGATATGCGTATTGATACCAACAAGGCAAATCGGGCAAGTATTCGGGGGTAGCACGTAAAGTATATGTCTGGCCACGAGGTCCTCGTCCGGCTCAGGCCCAATCGGTGCACGCCCGTCGAGAAAGCGAGGCAGATCTCAACGCGGTCGAGGCAGGGCCTAATGCGCGCGAGGAGACACGCACCCAAGGTGTACAGACCGCTCTCTATCAAATGTCGTCGGTAATTGGCGCGGTCATGTCATAAAAATGGCGTCTGTCAAGCTCTAAAAAGGGGAAAATCCATGTCCCCTTGCCACGGGGCGCCTCCCGGCCACCCGTGTGTGCTACTGCGCAGCGGCGCCACACGGTAACGATTCACCTCCCACCTCCCCCACGCTGAGCTTCCAACAAAAAAGCCCCCACAGCGCGGCAGCGCCGCCGCGCCATGGAGAACAACCAACGACACTTGCTTTATGGAGCTTGCGATGCGTCGCCATGCACGCGAGCATCCTATGGAGGGACCTCTTCAATCTACGGGCCACCTGTTCCACCGGAGATGAAGCGGCGTGCGGTGACCTGGTGGGATGGGCATCCGACTAGGCCCGGGTGCTATCCTTGGCAGGTCGTGCGACTTTTGCGGGCCGCTGTATCTCATCATCCCCAAGCTTGCCAAGGTCGGCAACCCGGAGCTGCTTCGAGCGGAGCATGTCTCAGCGGTTCGTGGAAGGCCGCGCGCACGCCGCCTTCGCCTCGACAACTGAAACAAACGCCGCCGACTCGGGGGCATGCGCGGCGCCGATGCGTTCCGCGCTCTTACGCTCTACAGGCGGAACGCCGCCCGCCCGCCCGATGACGCAAAGCGTGCGAGAGGTGTTGCGGGGGAGATCGAGCGCGACTGTAGCGGCGCACGGGCCTCGACGCCGACGAACATGAGCGCCGCGAAACACTTCATGCGATGCCGAAAGTGTTGCCGCGACGATTTCTGTCGCTACCGTGAGTCCGAGTGGCGGCGGTGGCGAGCATCGCACCCTCGCTCGCCCAACGGTGCCTGCGCCAGAGCGCGCCGGCCAAGTGTGGAGAACAATTGCAACACCACGGCGAATGGGGGCGGGATTAGTATGGCTGCCGGTGCAGGTGTGCGGCCCGACGAGTGTGGATCCGCCCTTGGGAAATTATGATATGTTCTTCCTTCTTTTAGCGTTGGTATAAACGAGCCGGTCTACGATGATGCTCTGGGGCACTATATACTCTATGTGTGTGTTGTACATTTTGCTAGCTTAGCTCTAAGCTAGATGATCGAATCGAGCGACTTTTGCTACCTTTTTGGTTGTGTGCTTACCAAGCATGGTTGATGTTCGATAGATCCCTCCGTCCTGCGAGTTTGAAGTACCATGCGGGCGATGAACCTTTGGTTAGATGTTTTTAATTAGTTTGTAGTCCCATGTATTATTTTGTTTTGTTGGGTGTTTATGGGGCGATGGTGTTTGTGATTAAATATCAAATGTGTTGTATTTCTCCAAATCATGTCTTTGCATGGATGTTTGATTACAAGCGAAATGATGAGCTAGAGTGATGACAATGGTATATCCGCATGTTTGTGAGTGTAAAATTTGTTCGCGATTGGTATATTCATGTTTGTGAGGTGTAAAATTTATTTCTGCGATTCTCTCATAGCCCTCGGCGACCGCAGCGACGCCATGGACCACCGCATGACACCTCGGGCGTGAATGCCACCGGCTGAACTCTCTCCCTTCTCTCTTACTCGGCACCTCAAGACTCGTCGGCAGCGGTTATGCACGTGCGTTGGCGGCGCCTTGGAGCAATTTCTTTGTGTCGCCGCCGGTTCCGCCCCCGCCGTGCAGGCTTTCTTGTAGTACTTTTGTTTGTTTGTGGTAAATATTATCCCTACCATCGCATGGGGTAACTAGGCTCAAAGATTAGTCTCTCGCAATGTACTCATCTAAATTGTGCAATTAGCTATTTTGTTTTACATTACCTACGTTTCATACTCAATGCATGCGTCTTTTGGTACATTTAATGATTTGATGTGAATTTTGAGGCCTCCGGAGCCAAGATCGGGTGATTTAAACACGACCTAAGAATCTTGCTTAACTGTTTATTACAAAAGGAATCTTGCCACATTTTTCTACTCTATGACATGTGGAGCCCAAGGAATTTCAAAACCTTTTGCTTTGAAATTATCTTGTAAAGAAGAAAACAAGGCCACAAGAATTAAAAAATGAAAATTGAAATTTAAGTGTTTTTGATGACCTCTTATAGACAACAAACTACCAATACTTAGTGATTGTAGTTCTCAAATATCCATGAAACTTTGTAGTTTACAACTTTTTTGATTTGGGACATGTGTGTGTTCTTAGTTGTGATATATACTATAATTAGGACAATCAACAAATAAAAATAGGCATCTCTAGCGCTATTCCATTCGAGGTGTTTTTCCTTTTTATTTTCTGCGAGAAAAAGAAATAATTTTTTTAAAGGAGAGCCACGACGGGCTGCTTGTCACTAACTATGAAGCTGCCTCACCAAGCATGCCGCGGGAGGAGAATCGGCGGACTAGAGCTGCACTAGTAGACCGCCTTGTTTATAGTAGATGGCAAAATATTTGCCAAAGGCCCGGGCCTGTTGTTTGAATTAACTAAAAAATGTTATAACTCACCCCAAGTGAAATACCAATTTAAATTCGATTGCACCATTGAATTCCTTTCAATAAATCTTTCAAAACAAAGAAATCATATAGTTATATTTCGATAAATTATAGGTGGGTCCTAATGGTTGTTGGTATTATAAGTAAAGTAAAAAAAAAAGCAGCGAAAAGGGGGAAAAAAGAAAAAAAAAGAGAATAGGAGGTGTATGTGTAGGGAGTTTGTTTATTAATTTTACGAATTTTTTTGTAGCTTGGAAAATGTAGTTTTTCGCTCCTCTCGTGTGTCTGATCTCGGGCTGCACGTCGGTGGCATTTACCTACCATTTGACGCGGGTCTAAATCTTCGATTGGGACCCGGCGCTGTCTTTGTGAACCCAGTCTCATGGTCTCTTCTCCTGTCTCTGTATTCTCTCTGGACCATGTCCATGCTAGCAAGGAGAGTGAGAGGTTTCAATGACAGGTGGAGCCCTTGGGGAGTATGGCGTGCAGCCATTTGCCCTGAGCCTGACCGCGTGGCCTTGGATGTGCCTTCAACCGTCGGTCCACGGCGTCTGCCGTGTACTCCCGGTGTAGCCCGGAGAGAAAAAAGGGAGAAAAGTGAAGAGCGAAGCGAGAGGGGTGAGGGAAGGGAAGCCCGACGGTGCTTTCCTTGTCGCGAAGCGTCGGATAATTGTTGTGAGAGAGAGAAAAATAGCCACTTAGGCCGGCCACAATTTAAAGCCACCTAAAAATGTTTTAATTGAGAAACCAAAAATCTAAGAATTACAGATTCGATTACACACCATTAAATTTGTTTCAAATTAATTCTTCAAAACAAGATATCACATGGATATATTTAGATAAAATTACAAGTGGGCCCACGATGGTAGTTGGGATAGAGTAGGACAAACTTTTTCGGGGCCAATTCTAATTCTCTAAAATAATGTTTGAAATTTCGAAATACTAGCACACATTCTGATCGCTCTTTTTACGTGCAGTGGGACCATGGTATGCATCGAACCTCTCGGTAGCCCCTCGGATTCCTTTATAGTGCTACTATGGAGTTTTCTCTCATGATCTCGTCTCTTCCTTCCCCCATACTACACCTCTTCTCATATGCTTTGTACTAGTAGTACTCTTCTCACCTCTTCTCGTCTGACTTTCCAAACTCATCGAACCAAACACAGGGGGTCCGGGGCTGTCAGACCTGACGGCCCCTTTCGCCGCAGCCTTGTCTCCATCCACAGGCGGGGTGGTGAGCTCTTTATCATCCCCATGCGCTAGATATGGCTTTCTGTGGTTTTTTGAAACAACAAATACATGGTTTTTTTTCTTTTTGTATGGTTGCGGGATGCGGATCGAGTCCGGCCGTTCGGATCTCGACTTCATGTGGTCTCGAGAGTCCACGGCCACTTTCGATCTCTAGCTAGTGTTGGGTTGGGAAGGAGGCGGAAAGAAAATGTCGCAAAAGCACATCTTCTTGGGTAAGCTCCCAGCTGAGATCTCTAAAATGCATTTCCTTTTTTTGAAGGTTTTTAGTGGCTCTAAAAGGTTTTGTTTTTGTCTTTATATATGTGTGATTCATGCTAGTCACAAAGACCTACGCGAGGAATTATAAAAGGATGGGCGGAGGTCGAAGAAAATGTGTCAAGAAAAACACATTTTCTTTGTGTTGTTTTCAATCCCTCCTTGCGGTTAAGTGTCCTCCCGAAATGGATGTCTCTCTCAGAGGCACTTCTCTCTTTGCTTGATGGCATGAAGGGCATCAACAATAATGTAGTAGTCATGAAGGGCATCAACCATTGTGAGTTAGACCATAGCTATTGTCCATCAAAAAACACCTCAAGCTTATGGGTGCACCACAAGCATTATAAACAATGATTTCTCTCACATCTTCTCTTCCTTTTCTCTCACACATCATCTTATTCTTCTCTGCCTTTTATTGTATGGGCCCATGCTTGTCGCTCCCACCATTGTGGCTTTGGTACGTCCGTAGCTATTGCCTCCAAAAATGGATCCCACGCTTATGGTCAATTATTGCAGCCACGCATTGTGGTTGCCCAAAAAGGGCCGATGCGCGATTGGATAGGTCTCGATCCTTAATCATGCGCATGGCTAGAGCTAAAGCACCTGCCCCGGAGATTATAATCTGCCAAGGGCCGCAACCATCTCGCCGTGCCGTTATCATCTACCGGTGGACAGGAGGAGGAGGTTGCCTTCACAAATAGTGCTCCCTACTCAAATCAGATCGAACCCTCATTGCTAGTTTACGCTTTAGTTTGTGCATTGTGGCTCAAATAAAACTAATTCAAATTTGGCCAGGTGCAGAAAGAGGCAAATTTTGGCCTTGTGTTTGAAACAAATTTGGCATCGAACACTCTACCTCATTCTTTTTCTCGATCGTCGAGCGGGAATGTGAAATGACTCCATAATGACCCACGATGGATAAAGACACCTCGAGGCATGTCATCATGATTACGATTCCTACGAGCATCGCGGTCTACGGATGACAATCGCGAGGATGGACGAGAGAGAGAGAAAAAATGGCTACCGGCGGGCCCTACAATTTAAAAAATACCTAAAAAATGTTTTAACCCGACAAACCAAAAAATCTAAATTAAATTCAGATTACACCATTAAATTTGTTTCAATTAATTCTTCAAAACAAGATATCACATGGATATATTTAGATAAAATTACAAGTCGGCCTACACGATGGAAGTTGGGATAAGTAGGACAAACTTTTTTCAGGGGCCAAATTCTACTTCTCCCATAGGCCATATAGTCCTATTACTACTCCAAACAATAATGTTTGAAATTTCGAAATACTAGCTCATAACTACGATGGGGCCTTTGAAAAGTGCGAGGTAGACTTAATCTTTTGAGCCTAGTTACTCTATAATAGGATAACAATTACCAAATACAAACAAAAAATGCTATGAGTAGAATCGAACCCAAAATATTTCACCAACTAAACACACGTGCTTAGTGGGACCATGGTGTCCTCATGGAGAACACTCTTAGATTTGCCACCCTCGGATTCTATATGAGATCTTGTGGCGAGGCCCCACTGTTGAACTAACTAAAAAATGTTATAACTCACAAACCAAAAACCAATTTAAAATTACGATTATTACACCATTGAATTCCGCTTTCAATAAATCTTTCAAAACTAAGTCATATGGTTATATTTCGATAAATTATAGGTGGGTCCTCATGGTAGTTGGTATTATAGGAGTAAAGTAAAAAAATAATGAAGAATAGGAGGGTGTAACTGTATGTGTAGCGTCTTGGAGTATAGTTATTTGTTTATTAATTTTTTGTAGCTTGGAAAATGTAGTTTTTGCTCCCTGGAGTGTAACGATCTCGGGCTGCAACGTGAATTAGAATTTACCTACTGGTGTGTGACGGGTCTAGTCTTCTTGATTGGGACACGTAGACGTCTTGTGAACCGATCTCATGGTCTCTTCTCGCCACCTGCGTATTCTGCGGACCATGTCCATGCTAGCAAGGAGAAGTGAGAGGTTTGATGGCAGTGGGCCCTTGGGAAACTCTCGGGCGTGCATACATTTGCCCGCGAGGCCTACGGCGGAGTGGCCTTGGATGCCTTCAGCGCATCGGTCACGCTAGTCCTACCGTGTACTCCGATTGTAGCCAGAGAGAAAAGAAAGGGAGAGAGAAAAGAGAAGAGCCCGAAAGCCGAGAGGGGTGAGGGGAAGAGAGCGACGGTGAGAGAGAGAGAGAGAGAGAGAGAGAGGGAGGGAGAGAAACGGGAAAAAAGAAAAAAAAAAGAATTAATAAGAGGGTGTGATAGTAGTAATATTCTAACTTGGTACAAGATACGTGCTAGATTTCTCGTTCATACCCGTCAACACGTGGGGATATGACGTTGCGTGAAGGACAAAGTTAAGCGATTAAAACATACCAAGGGATTTCCTCAAATAAATTATTATATATATGTTTTATTGCATACCGTAAGTTGTCACCTGTCCAACATATCTAAATATTTCTATTCAATATTGGTTTAGCTTAGAGTTTAAAGTTTTAAACATAAGATTAAATAATCTTTTGCGAGATAATTTTAGTGATTACACACATTCAATCCCTTTAACAATATAATACACCCTTTCTACCCGTGGCAACGCGGGGAATACCTCTAGTCTAGTTACTTACTACTCTCCAGCGACGCCACAAACCGGCCGTTCACCCCACCTCCCCGCGCGCCGAGCTACTAGCTTCTTCTAGCAAAAAAGCCCCCACTCTTGCCGCTTCGCACCATATGGAGAACATTTCGAGTTACTTGCTTGTGGAGCTTGCGATGCACGTAGCCATGCACGCAAAGCATCCTATGGAGGACCTCTTCAATCTGCGGGCCACCTGTTTGCAGATGAAAGCAGCCGCCGCGACCGGTAGGACGGAGCATCCGGCTAGACCGGTGTCATCTCCGCGGTCTACGATCGGGTCAGGCGAGGCAGACTACTCGTGGCGAGTCTCATCACCCGCTTGCTCAGATCGGTGTTGACGGTCACCAACGACATATTCTTAACGCCAACATTCTACCAATAAGGGGGTGAAACTATACCTTACTACACACATATACATTTATTATTGACATAATTCCACTTGTAGTGCCAAATAATGTTTTATGAGATTTATATAAAAACCAAGTGGAAAATGCACCAAAAGGCGCCTCCTCGGAAAGCGCATTCCCGAGAACATCAAGCCCAAGGGAGAAAAGTCCATAAAATATCAATATCCAAGCACAAGCCCAAGAGGTCGAGGCCCGAGTCCAACATGAAATGATAAACGGGTCGCAGGACATGGGTTCAATATTTTGGGCATAACTTTCATACGAAATCGGATTTCAGCGAATCGAATACTCAAACGGCTAACTCCGAGGCCCACGGCTCATGCCAAGTTTCAGCCCAAACGGACAAAATATTGGTGCGGGCGCACCAAAGGGTGCGCGCGCACCCTCCCGGAGGCCGACCAGCCCATCTTCGTCCCGGCGGCCCATCTCGACCTGAAAAGTTTGAGGCGGTGTTTGCTTGCCCAAAACGGTGCGGGATTAGTACCAAATGGTTTAGCCAAGAGAGGATCCCACGGTGAAGGTCCTATAAATAGATGGGCACTCCCTCACTTGTAACACACACCTCACAATGTAGCCTCTCTCTCTCTTCTTCTTCTTCTTCTTCTTCTTCTTCTTTTTTCTTCTTTCTTCTTTTTCTTCTTCTACTTTTCTTCCTTCCTCCTCTAGTAGGATGTGGAGCTAGGCAAAGCTACCAAGGAGGGCTTGGCTCTGAAGATGGATTCCGAGAATAAATCTTTCTATGGTATTCTTCCAAAAGCCTTGCTCTTATCTTATCTTGGTTGTGCACTAGGGATTAGAGTCTTCATGTTATTTCTATACCTCGTGATTTATCCTATGATCTAACATGTTGTTCTTGACATGATCATGACACATGAACTAGTCTATAGTTTCTATGTTGTGATATCGTCATATAGAACTTATGCTTAAACCATTCATGTAATATAATTGGGTAGTGTCTGGGATTGTGCCGAATGGCGGTTCGTTGTGTCCTTCGGGGCTTGCTCGTGTCCTATTCCGTCCATCCGTAGGGTGGGGGCCATGGGGACATGGAGTAGTGTCCTAGTATCTTGACGTGGTGTCCGGATGCCGTGTATCCTTCGAATATGAGTGCATGCCACGGTTGAGGGGGTAGGCGGCTTGGTCGTGACAAGCCTTGACCGTCCCCTTGAAATCCCCCCCACGCCTCGTGTGTGCCGAGGAGTTCGTAAATGCTTCTATTGGGCCGTATGGCCCGGGAGTCTCCCCGTCCATTTCATTCTTAGCTCCGACCTCCCCGCTCATCGTGTTGCCCGACTATCAACCGGTTCTATGCACACCATGACTAGAATCAGATGTCTAACTTAGGTCTTTCTTTATTCCTTATTTATCTTTATCCTTGAGTTTGGCCTCGAGTGAGTGTGTCAAGTTATCCCTTTACCGTTCCTTTATATCCCCTCGTTATGAGCATTGGTCCTTTTACACGTATCATGTTATCTTGTTCATGTCTCTATTGGATCCTTGTCCACCATGCCTTCCTTTGGGGAAAATATAAATAACGATACCCCTCGAATACTTCCGGTGAAATGCTACAATGATAGATCCGCGCTTGATGAATATCTTCTTAGGCAAGATCTATCACCGTTGATGTGCCTAGTGTTATCACCGACACGGTGGTTTCACTTAGGAATGTCAATGGCGCATTTAAGCGCCGTTATTAGAGATGGGTTCTAAAACCTCGTTCTAGTGATTGCGGCTTAAGAAATGCAAAAATCGGCAACCCGGAGGGCGTGCTTGAGAGGGCATGTTCTTCGTGTTAGGTGGAGGCCGTGAGCACCGTCTCGCCGCTGTCGACAAAAGTGAGAAACAAGCCGTCAGGCCTTCGGGGCGCCCCGAAGCTGTGGATCTTCGCCCCGGAGAAACAGGGGAGATCGAGTGCGACTTCCGACGCCGGCACGCGCCTCGGCGTGGGCCAACGATGAACTACTTGCAAGCACTTCATGCGTGCATCGAACTGCACAACGATTATTCTTGCCGTAATAGTTTATTTATATTTTTTGGGAATTTTACAAGCTTGAAAAATGTAGTTTTTCGCTCCTCCATGTACGTTTACGGGTGCATCGTGTAGCATTTACCTGGCGGTGATGCGGGTCCATCTTCGCGGTTAGGACCGACCTCTTCCTTCACTTACTAGTAGAATTACTAGCATTGTAGACTTATGGGCCCACGACCTCTCCCTCCCTTTTCTCTCTTCCCCGCATGGAGCAACAGCAAACAGCTTGGCTTATCGGCCCGGCCGGTCGGCCCGATAGCCGGCGGCCCAAAAGATTTTCTCTCACGGCACGCCGGACAAATGAAGTTTCATACGGTTTCATAGGTGTTGAAACAACGCTAGAGAGTTTCACCATGATGAAAATTTTCCCCTCTCCTCCTCGCCATGAAAAAGTTAGTGTGGCACCTATTGAAACCCCATTGAGACCGGCCTATGCATGAAAAAATGTAGAGGTTTTGTTAGTTGTAAACATGCATTGTGTTATATTTTTCCGAATTTGTGTTGTTTGGATGTTTGATTGCGGTTGTGGGGCCCTTTGGATAGAAGGAGAGCAAAATGATAGGAAAAGGAAAAACATAAGAAACGAGTTGGCATAAAGCCGAACTCGTGAAAATCCTATCCTAGTATCGAAATTCCTTTACTTCACCAAGAACCAAAGGACCCCGAAATGATTATAGTGAACGCATTGCCGGGGAAAAATACTTGTACTACCGCATAATCGTAGTAATAAGTTTTACGTAATTCGCATCGCGAAAAGGAGTTTGTAGGAGTAGTCTGCGGCCCGTCCGGCCCTTCGTCGCCTCTTCCTGCCGACTGCCATCCATCACCGTCTTTGGTCGGGTGCGGATGACCATCGTGACTGGCCCGCACCAAAGGATTGGAGCGGAACGACGGTGGCAAGACGTGGCCCTATTCTCAGAGCCTGTGTGAAGGATTCGCATGCAAGTGTATGTAGTATTGATGATTTTGTCTTTGTACTCCCAAACTGCTTTGACCAAAACCTACCTTTGTACGCACCTTTTACTGCGGGACTCGCGGTAGGCCTACCGACCAGTCGAAGAAGCTGCCGGTTTAATAGCCGCCCACGCTGCTCCCGCCTTCCCGCGGAAGGGCAAGAGGCCGGCTACTCGTGGCCTCGGAGGGCAAGGAGGTCGGAGAAAGGGCAAGAGGCGGGCAACACCGCCAAACGCGATGGCGGCCGAATGCCGTGACGACGTGTAACTCGCTGATTCCGGAGGGAACTGCCGGCAAAGAGATCCTCCACACAGATCAAGTAGGAGGGGCGAAAACTTCCGTATAACGCACTGCGTCTTCGACCGCCGCCGCAAGTTCCTGTGAGTACACCGACACCGGAGGCGATCCGGCTCGTGTCACTCCGGTCCGCCTTCCAAATTGCCGGGCGATCGCGAGTTGTTCCCACGGGCCGGAGCTACGGCGGCGGTGCTTCCTCACGCCGATCATCCGGAGGCCATATGCTACGAGGGATGATATCGTGAAGATGACGGCGGCGCCGCCGGATCCCAAGGGGCCTGGAGCTCCTCGAGCCGATGCCGGGACTTCCGGCCGCTTGCTCGGGCGATCCGCGTTGTACGACGGAAATCCGGCGGACCAAGAAGCGGCGCCGCTTGATAAAATCGCGGGCGCCCACGGCCGACGGCCCCAAGTGGGCGAACCATCGTCGCGAAAGCGTGTTTTGCCCGAAGCGGACCAACCTGGATTCGTGTCCCCACCCGCAACGACCATGTAGAGTCACAAGACGCCGACCACCCCACATCCGTGTATGGCCGGAAGGATGCATCGCCGGGCGCGAGGGAAGCGCCTTCATCCCGTATTGCAGCCGGTGCTGCATCCGTCTTGAGTTCTTCTTCTTTCCATGGAAATTGGACCGCTTAGCGAGATACGCTTCATGAGGATGTGCAAGGTGTCCCTAAACTAGCTTTATATGGTTTTCGTTGTCATATGGTTGTGTAAACATTGGTTCTCGCTTTTAATTTGCAACATGTGTTTATTTCCTGTGTTGAATCGTAATATAATTATTATTAGAAGTTTAGGCGAGAGCTCGGCGCGACCATGGCGTACAACGGCGGTGTGAGCACGCCGTCGGTGAAGTCGCTTTGGGTCACCAGAGTCACCATTGCCCGACGATCTATCATACCCAAAAGGCCAAAACATCTGTCCGACGAGGAATTTGGAACGCATAAAAACAAAGAAGAACAAGGAACGGAGCAACAACTACGACGGTGAACTCGCCGTGGTGGCGGTGGGCGCTTTTCCGCAACGGAGTAGGACGCGCCGTGAGGTTGATCGGTTGAGGTTGCGGCAACGCCTACTTCTCACAACTATGTGTGGCAACATGTATACCCTAATCTCTAATTATAAACCCTAAACCTAACCCCAACGCTAAACACTAAACATTACCTTTGTATAAAGATAAACTATATAGGTCTCAATTTTTAAAAAATTGGAAATTGAAATTTAAATTGTTTTAAGTGACGTTCTTCGAGTCCTCTCTGACGCATGATTTCCAACAAAAATCCCCCTTGCCGGGCCCCGGGTGTGCCAAAGCATGGTGTGAAGCCCGACCCTTCTCACGGTCCGCGGGCTCCCATGTCGTGCGGGGCCGGGTTCGGGGGTTCCGTGATCCGTGGGAAGATCTTCTTCTTACGTAAATACGGGTGGGACACATCATCCCCGCTCAGGTCCCGGTTTTTTTTTAAATATCCATGAAATTTTGTACTCCCTCCATTCCACATTACTTGCAATTCTTTGACTCATATAAACTGTGTTTGACCTCTCGTCTATTTAACTTTTTTTTTTAATAAATATTACCACTTTTGTTATGACTTATTACATCACTAAAGATATTGTAATGACGTTTTGTTTGTTTTATAATTTACATAAAAATTTGACTAAGACGAGCAAATAAACATATTTTTATATGAGTCAAAGAATTGTAATTATTGTGGAACGGAGGGAGTACTCCAGCTTACAACATTTTGATTTGAGATCATCTTGTCATGGGAAAACATGTAAAGCTTTGAAAACATTTATCTTACATCTCGCACTACGGGGGACTCGCGCGCCGGCGGAGGCAGAGCCGACCCGCCGTGGCAACGTGAACGCTTCTAGTTCCTTGTCGTAGAGAAGCGTCGGATTAATTATACTAGACGAGAGAGAGAAATGGCCACCGACGGGCCCCACAATTTAAAATACCTAAAAAATGTGTTTTAACTGAGAAACCAAAAATCTAAATTAAATTCCGATTACACTACTAAATTTGTTTCAATTAATTATTCAAAACAAGATATCACATGGATATATTTAGATAAAATTACAAGTGGGCCCACACGATGGTAGTTGGGATAGAGTAGGACAAACTTTTTCGGGGCCAATTCCTAATTCTCTAAATAATGTTTGAAATTTCGAAATACTAGCACACAAGTTCTGATCGCCCTTTTACATTAACCGTTGGACCATGGTGTCTGCGCATCGAACACTCTACGCAGCCACCTCGGATTCCTTTATAGTGCTACTATGGGCGGGTTTTCTCTCGCAGCCTCTCGTCTCTTCCTTCTCCCATACTACACCTCTTCTCATACCGTACTAGTAGTACTCTTCTCACCTCTTCTCCGTCCCGGACTTTCCAAACTCATCCGAACCAAACCTCGGGAGTAAGGCGTCAGGCGACACAAAAGGCTCGCCTCGCCTTCACCTTTGTCTCATCCCTGGGCGTGTGGTGCTCTTTATCACATCCATGCAGCTAGATATGGGTTTTCATGTGGTTTTTGAAACAAAGAAATACATGAGTTTTTTTTTTGTATGGTTGCGTTGATTCGGGGTCCGTCGCGGAAGCACATCTTCTTTTCTTTTTTTGGTGGTTGCAGATCCGGGTCCGCCGCGAAGCACATCTTCTTTTCTTTTTGGTTGTTGCGAGATCGGGGTCCGTCGGAAAGCACGTCTTCTTGGTAAGCACCGAAATCTAGATTGTATAGTGCATTATCCTTCCTTTCTTGAAGTGATTTCGAATGGATCTAAAAAGTTTTAGTGTTTGTCTTACATATCTGTGTGACTCATGCTACCTTCTACAACCACGTAGATCTACGCGAGATTATTAAAGGTTGGAGGAGGAGCGATGTGCAAAAACCAATGTGAGCAAGCTTCATGTTGTTCCCTCTCGACACCACCTCCGGGCGGAGATAGATTACTAGACGCTTGCATTGGTGTTTATCCCCGAATCCAACTTTGAGAGCCCTAAAAACTTAAAACTCAAGTTTTGCTTGTTTCTCTAGAATTTGCAGAGAGACCCTTTGAGTGGACTTTTGACGAGTGGGGCTCACGGCCGTAGGACTATAATCTCCCGTGTAGGTCTCGAGCCCTAGTCATGGCCATGGCTAGCGCTTAAGACCTGCGCTGGAGATTATAATCCGGCCGCAAGCTCCTCGAGTGTGTCGTCGTCCCTACTCGAGTCTGGACCCGAGGGACGTCCATATATGTCTTCGTAGCTTAGGTCTTGCTTCTTTTTTTTTGACAATGTTCGCTTGCTCTTGCTTCATCTAGTTTCAGCTTGTTATGTCTCACGGAATTCTATTAAATCAACCAAAATCAGGCGCTAGCAAAACAACCTGTTCTCCGTAATGTTGTTATATTATCAAAAAATTGTTCAAATTTGGAATGCTCTGTCTCTCCAAGAATCTCTATCGAACCTGTATTGCTAGTTTGTGCATTGTGGCTCAACAAACGAATTCAGCTTGATTTGTTCCGTAAAGAGGCAAATTTTGGCCTTGTGTTGAAACATTGGCATCGAACACTCACCTCCTCTCTCTCTCTCTCGATCGATCGAACAGGCATGTGAAATGACTCCATACGTGACCCCTGATGTACAACACACCTACCGTACCGCGGCTCGTGCATGTCATCATCATGATTACGATTATACAGACCCGTGCTTGAAAAAACGGGTCTATTGGATGGTGCAGATGACATTGCGAGGATGGACCGAACGACAAGTTTTTATATCTCCCAAAAAAGTTTTGACCAAAACCTTTTCCAACAATACTACGGGGACTCGCGCGGCCGGCAGAGGCAGAGACGGGACGGGAGACGGCCGTGGCAACGTGAACGCTTCTGGTTCCTTGTCGCAGAAGCGTCGGATTAATTATAGACGAGAGAGAGAAAATGGCCACCGGCGGGCCCCACACTTTGAAATACCTAAAAATGTTTTACACCAACTGAGAAACCAAAAATCTAAATTAAGTTACGATTACAGTACTAAATTCGTTTTAATTAATTCAAAACAAGATATCACATGGATATATTTAGATAAAATTACAAGTGGGCCCACACGATGGTAGTTGGGATAGAGTAGGACAAACTTTTTCAGAGCCAAATTCCTAATTCTCTAAATAATGTTTGAAATTTCGAAATACTAGCACACAAGTTACAGTCGCCCTTTTACATTAACCGTGGGACCATGGTGTCTGCATCGAACACTCTAGAGTAGCCACCTCGGATTCCTTTATAGTGCTACTATGGGCATTTTTCTCTCGCAGTCTCTCGTCACTTCCTTCTCCCATACTACACCTCTTCTCATACTCGTACTAGTTAGTAGTACTCTTCTCACCTCTTCTCCGTCCCGACTTTCCAAACTCATCTCAGATTCTCAACCAAACCTCGAAAGTACAGAGCGATCCGACCACGGGTCCGCCTGCGCTTCGCCTTTGCCTTCGTCTCCTTCCCGGGCAGGTGGTGCTCTTTATCACATCCATGCAGCTAGATATGGTTTTTCGTGTGGTTTTTGAAGCAAAGAAATACAAAAGTTTTTCCTTTTCTTGGTGGTTGCAGACTGGGGTTCATCGCGAAGCACATCTTCTTTTCTTTTTTGGTGGTTGCAGATCTAGGGGTCCGTCGCGGAAGCACATCTTGGGTAAGCACCGAAATCTAGATTGTAAAGTGCATTATCCTTCCTTTTTGAAGGGTTTTTTGAATGGCTATAAAAGGTTTTGTTTTTGTCTTGCATATCACGTGTGACTCATGCTATCTACTAGCTTGTACAACATTGCTCAATTATTTTGTTGTCTTATACCTTTTCCGATTCATCCTAGGGACAAACACAAAGACCTACGCGGGAGATTATAAAAAGATTGCCTCTATTTTCTATCTTTGCGGTAGGGTCGGCTCAGATTGGGTGGATGCGGCCGCACCCGATGACGCCGATCCGATCGAGTCCCTACCCGTTCAGATCTCTAGTGGTCTATGAAGTCCCGACCGCTCGATCTCTAGTGTAGTGTTGGGTTGGGAAGGAGGCCGAAGAAAATGTCGCAAAAGAAGCACGTCTTCTTGGGTAAACACCGCTGAGATCTCTAAAATGCATTTCCTTCTTTCAAGTTTTTTAATGGCTCTAAAAAAGGTTTTGTTTTGTCTTTATATATTTCTGTGATTCATGCTAGCCACAAAGATCTACGCGGGAGATTATAAAAGGATGGGGAGGAGGTCGAAGAAAATGTGGCAAGAAAACCACATTTTCTTTGTGCTTGTGAAGTCTAGGTCCTCACAAATGGATGTCTCCTTCCGAGGCACTTCTTGGCACTTCCAGTAGCATCTAGCACCGGATGCAGCGCAACGCCAGAAACAAGTCCGTTGTCTTACAAATTTATGTGACTCCTGCTATATTGCTCAATAATTTGGTTCTTACGTAGTACTAGTTTCTATTTTAAAGTTTGGCTCCAGGTGCTGGAGGTCGCTGGCGGGCCGCTCCGCTCTCCTCGCTGAGTTGAGTATTTTTCTGAGTCGCGCTTCGAAAGACTCAAAGACTCAGGTTCTGCTTGTTTCACTACAACTTCTGCGAGACCCTTTCACTACAACTTCTGTTGATTATAATCCGGCCGCAAGCTCCTCGAGTGTGTCGTCGTCCCTACTCGAGTCTGGACCCGAGGGACGTCCATATATGTCTTCGTAGCTTAGGTCTTGCTTCTTTTTTTTTTGACAATGTTCGCTTGCTCTTGCTTCATCTAGTTTCAGCTTGTTATGTCTCACGGAATTCTATTAAATCAGCCAAAATCAGGCGCTAGCAAAACAACTTGTTCTCTAATGTTGTTATATTAAAAATTGTTCAAATTTGGAATCCTACGGCTCTCCAAGAATGCATATCGACTGTATTGCTAGTTTGTGCATTGTGGCTCAACAAAAGCGAATTCAACTTGATTTGTTCCATAAAGAGGCAAATTTTGGCCTTGTGTTGAAACAAATTTGGCATCGAACACTCACCTCCTTCTCTCTCTCGATCGAACAGGCATGTGAAATGACTCCATATGTGACCCCTGATGTACAGTACACCTACTGTACACAGCGTTCAGGCATGTCATCATCATGATTACGATTCTACAGACCCGTGCTTGAAAAAACGGGTCTATAGGATGGAGCAGATGACACTGCGAGGATGGACGGAACGAGTGAACGACAAGTTTTTTTATATTTCCCAAAAAAAAAGTTTTGACCAAAACCTTTTCCAACAATACTACGGGGGACTCGCGCGGCCGGCGAGTTAGAGACGGGAGACGGCCGTGGCAAACGTGAACGCTTCTGGTTCCTTGTCGCGGTTAGCGTCGGATTAATTATAGACGAGAGAGAGAAAATGGCCACCGGCGGGCCCCACAATTTGAAATACCTAAAAAATGTTTTACACCAACTGAGAAACCAAAAATCTAAATTAAATTCCGATTACACTACTAAATTTGTTTCAATTAATTATTCAAAACAAGATATCACATGGATATATTTAGATAAAATTACAAGTGGGCCCACACGATGGTAGTTGGGATAGAGTAGGACAAACTTTTTCAGGGCCAATTCCTAATTCTCTAAATAATGTTTGAAATTTCGAAATACTAGCACACAAGTTACAGTCGCCCTTTTACATTAACCGTGGGACCATGGTGTCTGCATCGAACACTCTACGGTAGCCACCTCGGATTCCTTTATAGTGCTACTATGGGCGTTTTCTCTCGCCTCTCATCTCTTACTTCTCCCATACTACACCACTTCTCATCTTTGTGTACTAGTAGTACTCTTCTCACCTCTTCTCCGTCGACTTTCCAAACTCATCCGAACCAAACACAGGGAGTACAGAGCTGTCCCGACCCACAGGCCCGCCCTCGCCTTCGCCTCTCGTCTCCATCCCGGGCGTGTGGTGCTCTTTATCACATCCATGCAGCTAGATATGGGTTTTCATGTGGTTTTTGAAACAAAGAAATACATGAGTTTTTTTTTTTTTTGTATGGTTGCGGATCACGGGGTCCGTCGCGGAAGCACATCTTCTTTTCTTTTTTGGTGGTTGCGGATCACGGGGTCCGTCACGGAAGCACATCTTGGGTAAGCACCGAAATCTACATTGTAAAGTGCATTATCCTTCCTTTTTTGAAGGGTTTTTTTGAATGGCTATAAAAGGTTTTGTTTTGTCTTGCATATCTGTGTGACTCATGCTATCTACTAGCTTCTACAACATTGCTCAATTATTTTGTTGTCTTATACCTTCTCCCAATTCATCCTAGGTACAAACACAAAGACCTACGCGGGAGATTATAAAAGGATGGGAGAGGAGGCGAAGAAAATGTCGCATTCCCCGCGCGATCCTTTTCGACCTCTCCTTCTCCGGCGTAGTGGTTAGATAGGTCTCGAGCCTTAATCATGCGCATGGCTAGAGCTTAAGACCTGCTTGCCGGAGATTATAATCCCGCAAAGGGGCGGCGAGCCCGGGCGAGGAGGGCGCCTTTCTAAACAGATGCTCCCTACTCGAATCTGTATCGAAGTGACATGGGCAATACCTTTTTTTGATGATTGATCCTAGGTACAAACCCAAAGACCCACGCGGGAGATTATAAAAGTGCTAGCCATTCCATTAATATCCACCTGGTGTATGTGCTAGCCATTCCTTTACTATACAAGTCATCCTGCAGATTCACAGTCATCACGCACTTGTCCTTGGTGTTTGCAAACTCGATTCAAACACCGCCGACATGGTGTGTGCAATGTCGTGCAATGTCGTGCGTGGCCTTGGCCCCGCCCTCCTACTCTTCCATGCTTCCGAGTAATTAGCGAGAGCTGTAGTTGGTACTCATTGTCCCTATTAACATCGGCGAGAAACATCAACGGGAGGGGCTCGTGACCGTCGTCTGTGAAGTTTCGGCCGCTCGATCTGTGGGTGTTTTGGGCGGAGGCCGAAAAAAATGTCGCAAGAGAAGCACATCTTCTTGGGTGAGCACCGAAATCTAGATTGTAAAGTGCATTGTCCTTCCTTTTTAGAAGGTTTTTGAATGGCTCTAAAAAGGTTTTGTTTTTTGTCTTGCATATCTGTGTGTCTCATGCTATAGCTTGTACAACATTGCTCAATAATTTTGTTGTCTTAAATACTTTTTCCGATTGATCTCGGTACAAACCCAAAGACCCACGCGGGAGATTATAAAAGGATGGGAGGCGTGAAAACCACATCCCGGTTCATTTAGCGAGGGCTACTCTTCGCTTGCACAACTTCGTCCTCATGTTGCGCCTTGGCCGCCGCTCGATCTGTGGGTGTTTTTTGGGCGGAGGCAAAAAAAAAATGTCGCAAGAGAAGCACATCTTCTTGGGTGAGCATCGAAATCCAGTTGTAAAGTGCATTATCCTTCCTTTTTTTTTGAAGGTTTTTTTTGAATGGCTCTAAAAGGTTTTGTTTTGTCTTGCATATCTGTGTGTCTCATGCTATAGCTTGTACAACATTGCTCAATAATTTTGTTGTCTTAAATACTTTTTTCCGATTGATCCTAGGTACAAACCCAAAGACCCACGCGGGAGATTATAAAAGGATGGGAGGCGTGAAAAGCACATCCTGGTTGGTGTGCTCCTGTTCGAGATTGGCAACCACAACGGCGTGCTCTTTTTGATATTTGCAACCACCTCTCGCCTTTGCCATCCGCGGCTCCTCGGCCGGCCTCGGCCTGCTTTTGCCTTCTTGGGCTCATCATTTAGCGGGGCTCTTGCTTGAGTTGCACAACCGTCCTCATGTTGCGCCTTGGCGCCGCAATTGCCTACTTTTGATGCGCAATGTCAGCTTCATCTTTGGGCCTTAGCCGCGCCCTCCTACTCATCTACGCTGCTGGAGTAATTTGAAGATAATAAATCTTGCGTTCTAGGCCCAAGGTGTGGTGCGCTCTAAGTGAATAGTAGCAGTCTCTACCTTGACGTGCACATTAGGGATATGCATCCCATGATATGAGTATTGTTGATCTTTTTGAGCATCCATTGTGTGTGACCAAGCATATTACGACCTATGTTGCTTGTAAACTCTGTGTCATGTACTGTACATTGTGGAGAGTTTACAATGGATGGAACTTCTACTCATGTGCCAAATTTGATTGTGTGAACGTCTAGCTTGTCATATTTTTCTTTTGTCATATTTAAAAAATTGAGATGCTGACTCCATAAGACTAATGACAGCTGTGGCACTCGCTGCACGGTTAATGGTGCAGTTTTATGGTTTATTGAAACCTTGCTGTCAAGATGACTGCTTGTGGTTTCGAACTGATTTCTTTGTGTACACATCCGTAGTGATTACTTTGGTTGTGTGAAGGCTAGTGTTGTCAATGCATTTTGCATGTCTGGATTGACCTTTATCATGGCAATGAAGCAAGACTGGAATGGAAGGGTCATTCGTAAGGGTTTTTTTTTTTTGGTGATCGATCTTATCTTTGTCTTGACTTAGTTTTGGTGATGATGTACTATCTAGCTAAGCTAGTATTAAAACTATGTGATGATCGATGCAAACTCGATAACTGCTTGCTCAATTTGATAAAATATATGATGCTAGTAGCTTGTTCGTACAAATTGTTGACCACACATACATATGCTTCGGACCTGCGGGGATACAGAGCAATCAGAAAATACGTATATATTATTATATTGAATTGAACTTGTTGCCCGTGGGACCATCTTGTCCGTATGCGCATCCCAACTCCATTCTCGCTCTGCGTGGCGTGGGGGCCTGACGATCAATTCCGACGCTGTTGTCGCTTCACCGCCTGGGCCAACTTGGGCAGTGCATTCTTAGCCCGAGGCTGCATGGCGCTTAAGAATCGAGGCGACCTTAGCGGTCCGATCAAATCGGACGGCCACGGGTTCACCGATGTTGCAAAAATATCGCCGCCACCGCCCGGCGGTTTCTACGCAGAAACCTAGTCTTGTACTACTAGAGTCAAAGGTCAGAAAGAAACGCGCAGAATGCTTTCCGCAAATAGATAGATCCATATGAAGAAACCTAGGTTCGCGAGAAATGGCGAAGTCATCCGGCCGGATCCATCAAAACCGACTTCAAACCCCGCCCCGCTAGCTCCGATCTTATCGGCAACCTCCCGGACGACATTCTCACCGCCATCATCTCCCTCCTACCCGGTAAGACGGCCGCGCCGGGGCGCAAGTATTATCCACCCGGTGGCGCCCCCTATGGCGGAACTCTCCGCTCAACCTCTGCGACGGCGACATCAAGCTCATCAAGCGCGCCAGCGCAAGCGCCAACCTATATTTGACGTCGTCTGATCGTATCTCGGATCATCTCCAATCATTCGGGTAATTTTTCGCCGGTGTGCTTTGGTTGTCAAAGCATAGGCGACATCTATCCGGATCTATAGGTCCGGCTTCAATCCCTAAATCGGTAGCCTTCGGCATCTCGAGCTTTGGAACGCATTCACATATCCGGTGCCGGAGCCGTCGGCCCAATTTACGTTATCCTCCTCCCTTTGCTCTCTCACCATCGCGGATGATAGACACGGACCTAGACTACACCATGAGTTTGCCAAGTTTCCGGTGCTGATTTAGATAGTTTACATTTCGCCAATATGAAAGAGCTTACCATCCAAATGCATGGCTATCGGGGACAAAATGCTCCATACGCTCCTCTCCAAATGCCCCATACTACGAGTTTGGTACTATCCAAAAATGTCGGACTTTCTTGCATCCGCATAACTAATTGTACACTTAGGTCGTTTGGTCTTTCCGACGAAGAATATTAAGTCCGAGCAAATTCCCGAAAGAAGTGGTGATTGAGTTTGCTCCTCTTTTAGAAAAGCTATTCATTGAACGCCACCATTACTCTTTCCCCCGACTTACATTGAGCCCCGGTCTCGGCCGCACGCGTTCGCATCCAAATGGCTCCAAAGCTTGAGTTCTTGGGGGCCCTCGAATTTGGCCCTCGACATTTGAGTTTGGTATTTGTAAGGTGTGTAGTGTGTAAGTTCACCATGCCATTACTTGATTTATTTTATTATTTATACATTATGTCAATACGTATAACCAAAGTTTTGTTTTGCGGATGTCTATACCTCGGCATTCCCATATCGATGGGAGCTATTAAAGTTTTTGGTTGTGTGCATGCCATCTCGACATTAATGATGTTGTTAGTCTTACGAATTGTTTCCCCGCCTCCAAAAGCTCTATGTGAAGGTAACTAACATTTGGATCAAAAATTTATATATGTACCTTACATTCCACATTTAGTTTCTAGCTTATATTGCTTGATGAGATTTTTTACACGCTCAAATGTAGCCGGTATTTCATGATATTTATGAATTGAATTGTTTATGTGTAATCCGAATTATGTCCGAATAAATGTTCATTTAGTCAAATTGTGCAATCGTTGTCACTACGTTTTGCGGTGTTTTCAGCTCTAGACATTTTTGTTTGTTTCATTTGCAGGTCTCTTTGAAGGCCGGTCAAAAGGGTGAAGCACCATTATGCCCTTGATCATCTTGATTGTCTTCAAAGCCACCTTAAGAAACTAGTAATCTTGTTAGATTACAAGGGCGGAAGAGAGATGTGGAATTTGTCAACTTCTTTATTCAAAGCGCCAAAGTTACGGAGAAAATAGAATTTTGGACGGGGCGTGACAAATGCGATTTTGAATATTGGCAACGACAAAGCAAGTGTAACATCCCCGATTTTCCACGAAGAGAAAATACACGTAATTGAATAATGATGTGATAGTCCCACAAGATCACTCCATCACACTATTATTTACAAATCAATATCATAGCCATACATCGTATATTTACATCATTACAAGAAAAATACAACTCCCGGGGACTCACCTAATACAAGATTAACCTAGCGGAAGCATAACTCGGGATCTCGGGGTACACGTGAGCGTCGGCGAGTGAAGGCTCCTCCTTCACGGGGCTCCATTAGAGTCGGCGTAGAGATTGGCGTAATCAATCTTCTTCTTCGGATCCAAGCTTGAGCGTGAGGCACGAGACCACCTAATCCTTCTATTTCTTGCGAGACGGGTAATCGCACACCGCCCGGATATATGCGGGCCGTGGTGGTCGACCGAATGAGCTTTGGTGGAGAACAGAAAATAAGGGATCTGGCGATCCTAGTATTTGGCTGTGGTTTGCATCCTTAGCGCATGCGAAGCAGCAAGTAATAAATATAACAATATTCACATTCTAAACTTATTCCCAACACTTCCCCACCCAACGTCCATATCCAACACTACACACATCTCATCACTCACAACTCACAAACTGACACAGGGCGACAAGACAGCAACCTGCTCCTTTGCCTTGCCTAATCGGCTCTCAGCCTCCAGGCTCTCAGCCGTAAATCCCCACACCCAACTACATCCGAGGTAAGAAGAGAAAAACACCCTCTCTACTCAATAAAGCGAGAACCCATGGGGTAAACCCAACTAGTAAGCCGGCGCACACCTTTAGGTCGTCCAGGCTCGAAGGCCGGCGCGCACCTTTAGGCAGTCCAGGCCCAAAGTCGGATCCATGCCCGAAGGCAGGACAATACGTATTGGTTTAAACTCTGCAGAGCGTGTACACAAGATCTCTCGATCACCATCATCGATGCTCTAGAAGCACCTAGGAAGATTCCGGCTGCCTTCCAACTAGTACGATGCCATCCTACCACTCGACCACAGGAAGCCCCGAGTACCACCGGCACGCTGAGACTGGGAAAGACAACACCGGGCCCTACAAGTGGTGCTGCCTACTAGAACGGAACGGGAAAGACCTCCGTCTCCGCTGACCCTAATCACCTTACAAACCTAGCAGTAATGGCACCGTCCTAGCTAGTCGGACTACCCGTCCCCTACCCATTTTGGGGCGAGCGATGTGTACCAGGTTCCCATATGATTCCGTCCCAACGATCTGTAAGTCCTTAGGTTGACCAGACAAGACATCTTCTCAACTTCTGTGCTAACGATAGCACCTGGGGCTTCGCTCCACAAAGGCTCTCCACCCCGAAACTCTGGGAAAAATCACCATGTACCCGCCATAGGTACCTGATACTAGGGGTGCCCAGGCCGCACCTCCTCGGCAAGACTCGTCTCGGCGACTCGTCGTCCTGCCCAGTCGACTCAACCCTCACCACCACACACCCAAGACACACGCAGAATCACACTCCCCAGACGACACAACTCAACCGTCCGGCTCATATACTCCGGCTCTCATATATATACACGTAAGTGAAGGTAAAGCCACATAGTGGCAAGTGCAAGCAAGCAGGCAGGAGTACATAAGTGCGAGCGCAAAGCTGGGTAATTATGGTGGATGGGTTTTAAGCATGGCATTCAAGGCTCAGGCAAAAGCATGCATCATATACTAGCAAAGGAATAAAATAAAGCACTAGCATATCTATTTGCAATATGTCTAAATAGGATTCTCTAAAATAAAGTGCTGCCATGACACCTGCGATATCGAGGAAGTAGTGGTACTAGCTTCATCAGTGGGGTAGTCGTACTCCAAGGTCTCCTCCGGGGGCAACTCCACTCCACGGTCCTGTTGTCCTCCATGCCCTCTTCTTCCATCGAGCTTCGATCCAAAGCTAACCTCGATGCAACTAACCCCGCGAGACTACACGCGACAAGAGAGCAATCAATCAATAAAGAGGCGACAGGACTCAAAAGGACTACGACACTGAAGAAAAACACAAGGGACGGCTAAGCCCTCTCGGCGTATATCCGATCCTTGGACTAAGAAACAAGAGTGGTTGTTTGCTAAGTATGAGCTTAAGTCGTAGCCTAGCTCGTAAGTCATGGGTCGAGCGTGTCGACCTATACGGCTTAAGTAAATGGCATAGACCTTAGCTCATCCTGAGCGAACACCACTACACACTATCTTTCGATCCAAACGTCATTAGACTAACGGGAACCGAAAGGAGTGGCTAAGCAGTTCCGATCTCCCCTAATCCGAACGCCATCATAATTGACGGGAATTAAGAGAGGGTGGAACGGGGAAGAGAAGAGGAGTGACACGCAAGAGCACAAGTGCTTAATCCACTTGTAGGGTACCAAGACCATGGTGCTTGAATTGCACTAAGGGGGTCTATTAGGTACAAGCATGCAAGGGTTTAAGCACGAAAGAATCAAAAGAAGGCAAAAAGACAGAGGATGAAACCCTGCGAAAAAGAAGGTAGAACCCAATGGCCATGGCGAGGCCACGAGCTTCACCTAAGCAAGTTGGCATCCGCTACTCTACTAAAGTGGGTTCCTAATTCATATCCCACTAAACTTGGTCATGGAGGATTTGACATGTGCAGTTAGAATCCACGTTGACACTTAATGTCAAAGTCGAGTCCGCAATGACCACGTTTGTGGGACGGGAGTAGGAACTAACGATCGTAGTTCGACGAAGACAACTAAAAGCGAGGGGGCGAGTTACGGCTCGGCGTCACGGCCACATCGGGATGATCCCACGACCGAAACGTTCGAACGAGGTACGACCCCTCGGCCGGCTCGACGGCACGGCACACAGGCAAACACAACCACACGCAAAAGAACCACAACACGACCCCTCAAACGGAGTAGCACATCATAGCGATAAGGTAGGGAGATAAAATGGTAGGCCGGCACAAAGGCACAGCTCACACAACGATAGGTAGACAAGGTATAACTTGATCATGACATAAGATATATAAGGCGTATGGACATGGCAGATAGATAAGATGGATATATTATATGAGTGTACCAAGATCATGTAATCAAGATGTTTGAACAAAGATTGTATGGACTGATAATAATAATAATAGTAAAGAGGGGTGTTGACGACATCCAGGACGGCGCCAACAGGATTCAAGGCCGACCTTGAAAGCAAGGACTGCAACGGTGCTGGATCGCTGCAGCTTGCTGGACGTGGCCATGCTTGGCCGAAGCTAAGTGACAGGCAACTAGAGGGTGGTGGGAGCTGCTGCAAGGCTGCTGCTCCCCCTGCAGTAGTGAAACCACACGGCGCGAAGGCCGGACATCAGAAAGGGCACTAGCATGTCCATTTGAAGGTAGGAACAGACCACGGTTCTGGGATTCGGCCCGAATTTACCGAATTTCACTGAAATTCGTCCATTTCGGCCCGGCCCGGGATAAAGCAAAACCAGTCAAAAAAATTCGGCCCGATTTGAATTTGTAGCCCAATTTATGGTCCGACGAGAGCCCACGAACATTCCTTAACCCAGAAAACTCCCTCACGCTAGCAGCCTGGGCATTGTTCTTGCTCGCCGCCGTAGCGTGTCGTCTCCGCTATAGGCATCGTGCGGGATCCATGGTTGCTTCCCAACATTCGAGCTCGCACCAGGTGCGCTCCTTGACGCCACCCACAAGCCATGGCGGCTCCTCGACGCCCTTCGCCGCGCCATCACCGCATCTGACGTGGGGTCACCGCCAGATGCACCGCCGGCTGCCACCAGCGCGTCGTCGCTTCCCTCCCCATCATCTGCGTGCTCCACGCCGGCGCCGCATGCACCCTCTCCAAGCCCACTGCCATTTCTGATAGTTTGGGGAAGTTCTGTTCAAATTTGCTTAAATTTCATTCAAATTTTGACTGGATACCGGCCCGAATTTTCTGAATTTTCCGAATTTCGTCCAATTTGGTGAGCTCTGAATTTTTTTCAGAAATGAATCCCAAAACCTTGGAACAGACATGTCTTGGTCACAGAGGCTTACCGTCGAGGTACTACTGCTCTCCAGCAAGGTGTAACGCTGCTGGCCTACTGTTTTCCCTACAACAGCAGTGAACATTCACGGCGCGAAGGCCGTGTATCAGGCATGGGTACAGCAAGGTCACGAACAGCAGGAAGGGTAAAAGAAACGGGTCCTTGGGCATGGTGGCTTACCGACGATGGCTGTGTCTTGCTGCTGACCTATGGCAGCTTGCTAATGATAACAGCGGCTGGCCAAAACGGGGCTCGTTAGTGAGGTCCAACAGCTGCTGCTCTAGGTGTTGGTCGAGTACGAGGTGAATGCCAAGGCTATAGTCTCCCTGCAGCGTTGGACGAAGCGGCGGCACGAAGGCCGGACATGAGGCAAGGATACATTGATAGATATATGGATGGATAAATGAGATATATCATTTGTATAAGACATGTTACATATATCTAGAATATGTACGAACAAGAGTATGAAAGATAATAATTAAAGAAGATTGTCGACGACATCAGGGACGGCGTCAACGAGATTCAAGGGCCAACCTTGGAGGCATAGGGCAGCGGCAAGATCTGGATAGCTGCGGCTTGCTGTTGGCATAATACAGCTTGGTGTAGCTTGTTGTTGACAACAGCGGCGGACTAAATGGGACTGCACGGGTGGCAGCAACGTACAGCCTCGACAAATGGCACATCAGGCCCCTGCAAGGTGAAGAACAACAACACGAAGGCCGTCTCAGACTTTGGTCGATAGCAGGATCACATATGGGAAGGGGAATGAAAGGTTTTTTGGTCATGGTGGCTCACCAATGGGGTGTTGCTGCTCCCCTAGCAAGGGTGGCAGGGCTGTAGCTGGCCGGAACGGCAGCAGGCTTCTAGGAGTCGGCCAAAACGTGTGGCAAGATTGCTGTTTCCCTGCAGCAGTGAACGACACGGCACGAAGGCCGGTTTCAGCATAAAGCGCCGGCATGAACGGATAAAGGAGGGGCCTTGGGCTTGATGCTCACCGGCGGCAAAGGTCGATCAACGGCAAGGAGGGTTGCAGCTGCTGTCCAGCGATGGCAGCAAAGGCAACAATCTTGCTGCTGTTGTTTCCCTTCCCTACAGCAGAGCGAATACCGCGGCACGAAGGCCGGCCTCGGTGTTGAATCATGGACAACAGGAAGGAAGAGTGGGGTTTTGGCCACGAGGGGCTCACCAACAATGAAGGGCAGGCTTGCTGCGATTGGCCCGGCGAGGTGCTGCTGCAGAGGTGGCCGAGGTCGAGGCGATGGTGGCCACGGATGGGAAGGTGCAGCCAAGCTGCAGCTCGAATCCACAGCACAAGACGCTCAGGTACAACATGTACAGCGGCTAATTTCAAAGGAAAAGGAGGAGCTTTGGGGTGCAGGGCTCACCCATGCTTGGTGTTGCTCACGGTGGTGCTGGGCGTCGTGGTACAGGTCGAGGACATGGTCGTGCTGGTGCGGATGGCGAGGGCGACGCAGCTCGACGAGGTGAGCGCGACGCGAAGTGGTGCTTGGTGTCCGGTCGGCGTCAAGGTGCTGCTGCAGTCGGCGTCGCGGGCGGCTTGTGGCTCGGGGACGGCGGTGCCGGTCCGCGGCGTTGCGGTCCTGGTTGACAGCGGCGCGACGCAGCGCCCGGGGTGCAGGCGCCCGGCGGCGTTTCAGCTTAGGCGTGGCCGCGTGCCGGAGGGCGCGGGGACAGGGGTGACGAGGCTCGTGGCGGCGCGGTGTAGGCGGGCGGTAGCCGGCAGCGACGGGCTCGGCGAGCTCGTGGTTCCGACGTCGAACACCTGGTGGTCGGCTCGTTGGCGAGGTTGTGGACTGGCTCGGTCGTCGTCGTTCGCGGTGGGGATGCTCGGTGGTGGAGCGGTTTGCCATGGCGAGGAGCGCGGCGGGTGCTCGTTGAGGCAGCGGGCGAGCCGCGACGCCGCGCGACGTCGGCTGGGCGGCCGGCGAGGGGCGAGGCCGGGCTCGCGGTGTCCGCGGGGCGCGAGGTCACGGCTCGGCGAAGAGGGCAGGAGGGGGAGCGAATGGAGGCGGCGCTGTTGGAGGTTGGGGAGAGCGGGGCGGCGTCGGCATTATAGGGCGGCGCCTGGGGGCTCCCGGGGAGGGCGTCGGCGTCCGGACCGTCGATGTGACGGCCGCTGGCGTGGCGGCCATCCGGCGGCAGCTCGGGGGAAGCTTCGAGAAGGCAGCGGCTTGGGCGTCGCGGTCGCGCGAGGGACATCCGAGGGGGCGGTGGGCGTCCTCCGTCCGTTGGCGGCGACGGCTTCAGCTCGGGGCCGTGCGGAGAAGGAAACGGCGCGTTCTCACGGTCGAGCGGACGGAGGAGAAACGGAAGGGTGTCCTCGGTGGGCGGCGGCTGGGCCCGGATGGTGGCGTCACGGCTCGATCGCGTTGGTCGCCGACGCGAGTACCGGCGTGCTGAACGGTGGGTTCTGTGCGGGGCGTCGCTCCATGGCGCCGCCAGCGCCCGGGATTGGTAGCGGCGAGCGCCTACTGCTACATTAGCGGTGCCGCGCGCACCAGCTCACCTACCGGCCCAGCGGCCGTGTCCCCTCGGGCCGCGGCCCGGTGTCACAAGTCATCGCACGACCCTAGTTTCCCCTTTCCCCTATCGCCTATTGGGCCAAGTTTTTTTTTTTTGGCCGCCCATATTGTTTCCCTCGATTTCTCCTGTCTATCTTCATTGGGCCAAAACATTTATTGTCTAGAAGCTAAATTTTTCTCTTTTTGGGACATCGGGTTTGTGGGTGAAATATACGGGCGGGGGATGGTTTCAAATCCATATAGAAGTGAAAGTAAAAAAGGCTACACTCAGATAATTTGTAAAATTTTTTTTTGAATGATTACATTACAAACTTTCAAAAGACACTTGCCCCAAAACCCATTGCCCAATGAGGGGGCATGCTTTTAAAAGACACTTGCCCCCAAAACCCATTGTCTAGTAGGGGACATACTTTTCAAAAGACACATACCCCAAAACTCATTGCCTAGTAGGGGGTATGCATTTAAAAGGACACTTACCCAAAAACCCTAAATTTAAAAATCAATTAGTGACTCGGCAAATGCCATGAACCCTAATCTCGGCAAACATTATGAACCCTAATCTCAGCGACGCCATGAACCCTAATCTCAGCAAATGCCATGATCCCTAATCTCAGAACGCCATGAACCCTAATCTCGGCAAAAAGCATAAACCCTAATCTCGGCAAAAGCCATGAACCCTAAACTCAGCAACCATGAACCCTAATCTCAGCAACGCCATGAATCCTAATCTCAGCAAAAGCCATGAGCCCTAATCTCAGTGATGCCATGAACCCTAATCTCAGCAAACGCCATGATCCCTAATCTCAGTAACGCCATGAACCCTAATCTCGGCAAAAAGCCATAAACCCTAATCTTAGCAAAAGCCATGAACACTAAACTCGGCAACCCATGAACCCTAATCTCAAAGAACGCCATGAATCCTAATCTCGGCAAAAGCCATGAGCCCTAATCTCAGCGACGCCATGAACCCTAATCTCAAAGCAAAAGCCATGAGCCCTAATCTCAAAATACGCCATGAACCCTAATCTCAGAAAAATCCATGAACCCTAAACTCAGCAACCATGAACCATAATCTCGGAACGCCATGAATCCTAATCTCAAAGAAAATCCATGAGCCCTAATCTCAGCAATGCCATGAACTCTAATCTCAGCAAACGTCATGAACCCTAATCTCACAAAAGACATAAAACCCTAATCTCAGCATACGACGTTAACCCTAATCTCAGTAAACACAATCAACTCTAATCTCAAAGAAAACTTTACACTATCAATTTTGAAACTTTGTACTCCAAAGAATAAAAACTTTGTACTTTAGATGTAAATTTTTTTGTCATCACGAAAAAGTTTCTCGAAACATATCCAACATGGATCTAGTTTTGTAGATTTCGTTATAATTAACGCGATGGTGGAAAGCGGAATTGAAAACGGATGTTTGACGAAGAAGTTATTACATTTTAAAGGGAACGATAAAACAAAAAAAAAAAAAAAATGCGGGACCACGACCGACCGCCCCGGGCGTCGCATGCACATGCGCTGGCGTTCTCTACCACTGCTATGCGGCTGCGTGTGAAAACAGTCAAGGAGGCATCTGTGGAAACAGTCAAGGAGGAATCTAGAGGAATCTAGAGGAGGAAAAGGCGTGTGCGCCAGCAATTGAACTGGTGCGCGTGCGTCGAATAAGGTTTGGGGTTTGTCTGTGCGGGCGGCTGCGTCCCTCTCGTCGCGTCTTTGCGCTTCGTGAGCGTTAGGGCGTCGTCTCCACAACCGTGCAGGGCACGTGAGGGGGCAAGAAGAGAGCTGCTGGGCTGCCGAGGCCGGGAGAGAAGCCGGGCTTGGATACTTGCGACTTGGGGTATTAGAATATACGTGCGTATATATATACATTGTATACGCATACACGTACATGTATGAAGGGCTGGTCTAGACATTAAGGAAAAGATTTTCTATATTTAGCAAGAGTATATTTGAGAAGTAATGGCGAGCTGGGTTTGAGAATAATCCAGAACGATCCGGCGAGAATCTCCGATTGTCGCCGACATGAGTTGGAAGGTTTCCATAACTCCAACGGGCCGGGATTGCTATGGCTCGCTATTGGTCTCCATCGGCTAGCGGGTTCGTCGTAGCCACTCTGGGGCCAAGCGTGGCCACCGGTCGGCTTCGACGAGGTTGGTCGTAGTTGGCTATCGGTTGGCCGGGCATGGCTCTGAGGCTAAGGCTAGACAGACAGGGCTACGAGTGGCCAGGAGGTGGCTCGATGGTTGGTTAGGTCGAGGATGTTGGCATGACTCTTCTTATCGACAGTTGATGTAGCGTTGGTGCGGCCTCCAGAGATCATGGGAGAAACGAAGGATAAACGGGGAATATTCCAATGAAGATCTAGGGAATCTGAGAGTGATCCCGGATTACATTCGGAAGGAGCTCAGAGGAGATGAGAGAGGGTTGAGAGGGACTCGAGAGAAGATGTGAGAATCGACATGGGAGTCAGGAATGATTTGAGTTGAGGCATGAGATACCTCCAAAAATTACTAGGAGAATTTTTGGAGAGAGAGAGAAGAGAATTGCTACGGTTGTGCACTCCGACACAAAATCCTATCTCAACTACAAAGCTCCAACAAACTCCTACACTCAATTCTAGATGTATGCAATGTTTTGCTAGTTAGTCCACTTTCGTTTGACTTAGCTACTACATGATTCATGCATTGCGGGGAAAAAAATTTAAAAAGTTCGTATTTTTGGCTTCTCCAAAATCCGGGTTATTCTGATCCACCCACCTTACAAGGATCTCGTCCTCGAGATTAAGGGATTACTCGGTCGGTGAAGAATGGAGATCACGTCCTTATGTCTTGCTCAAACACTTATTCCAAATTTGTACCGGGTGTCCAAGGTACTCGGCATGTCTTGCGGTCTTTGGGGTTTTTGGTCTTGGATTTTTTTTTTTCAGCTCGTAGGTATTTGACTTTCGGATTGATGGCTTCCACGGGGTTTGTCAAATGCAACGAGTGCATTGAGTTTGCAAAGAGAGCCTTTGGAGAGAGGAGTTTCGCAAACAAATCTTTTCGATTCGAAAGGGAAACTTCGCTTTTCAATAGAACTTGGAAATAGAAAGTTTCGCAAACAGGACTTTTGCTTTGAAAATAAAAAGCTCGTTTCGCAAAAGAGCTTTTGAAAGGGAGTTTCAAATCTTTTAAATCAAACTTGATTTTGATTTTGGAAAAAAATTCAAATAGACACGCATAGGATTATGACATTATGCGGGCACTATTTGGGGTGGTCACGATCCGCACCACGATACGCATACGCTGGCGGCAAGCCATGTGGATGCATCACACATGGGGCCCCAAGTTTTAGTAGCGGCACCATGGCTTATGATCACAACACACTACCAAAGAGGTTGCCTGCAATCACTCGATATCCCAAGCTAAAAGAGAGGGGGAGAACTTTCGAAAAGATTTTGAAGTCGGTTTGCTTTGAAATAGATTTGCTTTGCAAAAAGAGGAAGCTTTACAATCAAAAGAGGGAAATAATTTGAAAATGCTTTTAGTTGAAATCTGGAAACAGTTTCCGAAATAGAGTGGTAAAGATGTGATGCATTGGCTTTACTTGATTCCAAAAGGTCACTTGTCTGGTCAAAGGCGGCGTGGGTTTAGCTTGCCATATCAGCAGGGATCCTGGAGTCACACGTATATAAAGTAGCTAATATAGCCTACACCCAGATAATAAAACACACAAGAAACGCAACGACAAGGAAGCAAGCAATCAAGCAGCATTACAACTCCTATATGCATAGTGTTGACTTAAGGCGACTCCTAAGCCTTTATAGTCTCACACGTCTATCGATCTAAACGTTATGTATGAAGGAAATCATTTCCTAGAGGTCAACTTTTCGAACATGGATGGTCATTCATGAGCGATTCAAGGTAGAGAAAGGGGAATCAAGGAGTTAGAAACTCTAACTTCGACAACAGGCAAGATGTTTGGCTTCTTTACTAGTGTTGGGTCCTAAAGGTCTCGTCCTAAGGTCAAGCCTGACTCCGATACCAACTGTAACATCCCCGATTTTCCACGAAGGGAAAATACACAGAATTGAATAATGATGTGATAGTCCCACAAGATCACTCCATCACACTATTATTTTACAATCAATATCATAGCCATACATCGTATATTTACATCATTACAAGAAAAATACAACTCACGGGGACTCACCTAATACAAGATTAACCTAAGCGGAGCGTAACTTCGGATCTCGGGGTACCGTAGGCGTCGGCAGTGAAGGCTCCTCCTTCACGAGGCTCCATCGAGTCGGCGTAGAGATTGGCGAAATCAATCTTCTTCTTGAGATCCAAGCTTGGCGTAGGCGCGAGGACCACCTAATCCTTCTATTTACTTTGAGACAGGTAATCACGCACACCGCCCCGGATATGTGCGGGCCATGGTCGACCCGAATGAGCTTTGGTGGAGAACAAAAATAAGGGGATCTAGCGATCCTAGTATTTGGCTGTGGTTTGCATCCTTAAGCGCATGCGAAGCGGCAAGTAATAAATATAACAATATTCACATTCTAAACTTATTCCCAACACTTCCCCACCCAACGTCCATATCAACACTACACACATCTCATCACTCACAACTCACAAAGCCGACCGCGGGCGACAAGACAGCAACCTGCTCCTTTGCCTTGCCTAATCGGCTCTCAGCCTCCAGGCTCTCAGCCGTAAATCCCCACACCCAACTACATCCGAGGTAAGAAGAGAAAAACACCCTCTCTACTCATTTGAAAGCGTAACCCATGGGGTAAACCCAACTAGTAAGCCGGCGCACACCTTTAGGTCGTCCCGGCTCGAAGGCCGCGTCGCGCACCTTTTAGGCGATCCGGGCCCAAAGTCGGATCCATGCCCGGCGGGGACAATACGTATTGGTTTAAACTCTGCGAGGCGTGTACACAAGATCTCTCGATCACCATCATCGATGCTCTAGAAGCACCTAGGAAGATTCCGGCCGCCTTCCAACTAGTACGATGCCATCCTACCACTCAGCCCAGGAAGCCCCGGAGTACCACCGACACGCGAGGCCGGGAAAGACAACACCGGGCCTACAAGTGGTGCTTTGCCTACTAGAAACGGAACAGGAAAGACCTCCGTCTCCAGTGACCCTAATCACCTTACAAACCTAGCAGGTAATGGCACCGTCCTAGCTAGTCGGACTACCCGTCCCCTACCCATTTTGGGGCGGCGATGTGTACCGGGTTCCCATATGATTCCGTCCCAACGATCGTAAGTCCTTAGGTTGACCCGGACAAGACATCTTCTCAACTTACGTTGCTAACGATAGCACACGGGGCTTCGCTCCACAAAGGCTCTCCACCCGAAACTCGGGAAAAATCACCATGTACCCCGCCATAGGTACACGATACTAGGGGTGCCCAGGCCGCACCTCCTCGGCAAGACTTCGTCTCGGTGACTCGTCGTCTGCCTGGCCGACTCAACCCTCACCACCACACCCCCAAGACACCGCATTCAATCACACTCCCAGGGCGACACAACTCAACCGTCCGGCTCATATACTCCGGCTCTCATATATATACCGTAAGTGAAGGTAAAAAGCCACATAGTGGCAAGTGCAAGCAAGCGGGCGGGGAGTACATAAGTGCGGCGCAAAGGCTGGGTAATTATGGTGGATGGGTTTTAAGCATGGCATTCAAGGCTCGAGGCAAAAGCATGCATCATATACTAGCAAAGGAATAAAATAAAAGCGCTAGCATATCTATTTGCAATATGTCTAAATAGGATTCTCTAAAATAAAAAGTCTTTGCCATGACACTGCGATGTCGAGGAAGTAGTGGTACTAGCTTCATCGATGGGGTAGTCATACTCCAAGGTCTCCTCAGGGGCAACTCCACTCCACGGTCTGTTGTCCTCCATGCCCTTTCTTCCATCGAGCTTCGATCCAAAGCTAACCTCGATGCAACTAACCCCGCGAGACTACACGCGACAAGAGAGCAATCAATCAATAAAGAGGCGACAGGACTCAAAAGGACTACGACACTTGAAGAAAAACACAAGGGGCGGCTAAGCCCTCTCGGCGTATATCCGATCCTTGGACTAAGAAACAAGAGTGGTTGTTTGCTAAGTATGAGCTTAAGTCGTAGCCTAGCTAGCTCGTAAGTCATGGGTCGGCGTGTCGACCTATACGGCTTAAGTAAATGGCATAGACCTTAGCTCATCTGATGAACACCACTACACACTATCTTTCGATCCAAACGTCATTAGACTAACGGGAACCGAAAGGAGTGGCTAAGCGTTCCGATCTCCCCTAATCGAAACGCCATCATAATTGGCGGGGAATTAAGAGAGGGTGGAACGGGGGAAGAGAAGAGGAGTGACACGCAAGAGCACAAGTGCTTAATCCACTTGTAGGGTACCAAGACCATGGTGCTTGAATTGCACTAAGGGGGGGGTCTATTAGGTACAAGCATGCAAGGGTTTAAGCACGAAAGAATCGAAAAGAAGGCAAAAAGATAGAGGATGCAAACCACGACCAAATACTAGGATTGCGGATCCCTTATTTTACATTCTCCACCAAAGCTCATTCGGTCTTGACCATGGCACGCACATATCCGGCGGTGTGCGGATTACTGTCTCGCAGGTAAATAGAAGGATTAGGTGGTCTCGTGCCTACGCTCAAGCTTGGATGCGAAGAAGAAGATTGATTACGCCAATCTCTCACGCCGACTCTAATGGAGCTTTGTGAAGGAGGAGCCTTCACTCGTCGGCGCTCTCGTGTACCACGAGATCCTGAGTTATGCTTCCGCTAGGTTAATCTTGTATTAGGTGAGTCCCCCGGAGTTGTATTTTTCTTGTAATGATGTAAATATCGATGTATGGCTATGATATTGACTGTAAATAATAGTGTGATGGAGTGATCTTGTGGGACTATCACATCATTATTCAATTATGTGTATTTTCCCTTCGTGGAAAATCGGGGATGTTACAGCAAGCGAAACTGAAACTAATGTTCATTGCTTCCAAGGACATAAAAGTAGCATTTAAGCCCTTGTGCCTGGTCTCCACTTTGACCTTGTGCTCATCGAGGGATATGCATGATAGGAGTATTGTTGATCTTTATGAGCATGCGTTGTGTGTGACCAAAGCATTATGACCAACATTGCTTGTAAACTCTTTGTCAAGGCGATCTTTGGCGATCAAGACACGGAAGCCACTCTTGAAGACCAAGATGAAGCCGGTGGCAAAAAGAGATGATTCAGCTTTTTGTCCTCAAAAGCGCTTTGTTGGCATTTCTTAATGTCGTCACTAAAAATAGATATGAAACCTATTCCCCCGCAACGGCGTCGGAAATCTTTGTGTTGTCGTTTCTTAGCACAATCATTAGAATCGGGTTTAGAACCCGACCACGGCGACTATACTAGGAGGCGACCGGCGATATCATCAAGTGGAACCACCATGTCGGTGATTATGCACTTTCAATCAACGGTGATAGATCTTGCCATAGTTGATATTTCATCCGCATAGCGCCGCGGATCTATCATTGTAGCATTTCACCCTCGGAAGTATTTAGGGTATCGTTATTTATATTTTCCCAAAGGAAGGCATGTTGTATAACAAGTAGCATGGCATGCGGATGATGAAATGCGTGCACGTAAAGACCAACTCATTCATAACGGGGGTGAGCAATACGGTTTATGATAGTGTGACACACACATTGGAAACCACCAGGTAAAGGATAAAGAAAATAGATAAAGAATAAATGAATATCCTATGGAGTAATCTAATGTATTCTAGTCATGGTCTTACAATGAATAGTTAGGATCATATGCTAACCACGACATGAGCATGGTTATGTCTAGGATAACAGGGGAGACTTCCGGTACCATCCGGGCCAATGGAAAGCATTCACGAACTCCTACATCACATGCGAGCGGGGAGGGATTACAAGGGGCCGGACGGGGCTGTCACAACCACTGCGCCTACCCTCACGGCCGTGGCTGATCTCATATTCGAAGGTGTCATAATACCCGGGCACCATGCCCGCGTACTAGAAACACTACTCTTGTCCCCGGGATCCCCCCCCCTACGGATGGACCGGACTAAGACAAGAGCAAACCCGAAGGAACGTCGAACCGTTATCCCATCTATAATCATGTTAAGCATCACGATGATCGATGAAGAGCGAATATGAACATGTAAAGATTATGATATACAAACTATATGCTAGTTCATATACCAACACTAATACATGAACAAAACTATACTCTAATTCAAATGTTAAACCATGATCATAGAAATAGAACTTGCACAATGGAGAAAAGATCCATGGAAGATGTATATTACCAAAGCTCACTTTGCTCCAAGATTACAAGCTCTTCCTTTGTAGCTTTTCTACTCCAATCCTAACCAAGTAAGAAGAAGAAGAAGAAGGTGGTAGTGGAGAGAGGTGGAGAGTGTGAGTGTCTTTGGTGTGTTGCCTCCAAGTGTGGTGTGTGGAATGAGGGAGAGGGAGGAGCTACTTATACACAAAGGAGAGGTGGCCAAATGACCCTAATACCCTCCAACCGCCTCTATGACACGTCCAGGTACGTTGAATCGGACGCTCCACCACCGCACCGCCCTCCAGGTCACTTAATGTGCCGCCTCAAGCTGGCTGGGCTCGAACCGCCCCCATCAGGGTGCGGGCGCACCTAAGGTGCGGGCGCGCACCCCTGGGCGTGGGCGGCCCGGGCTTGGCGTGTCGTCTTGTTTTGTCCCGAGAAGTTGTCTTTGTGGGCTTGGCTTGGTCCAGGTGTGCGGTTTTGGTCCTTTTCCACCCTGGGCTTGATATGCTTGAGAATGCACTTTCGGGATGGCGTACTTTGGGCGTATTTCCACACTGTATTTATTATAAATGCTACAAAATATATCTCGAACACTACAAATTGGAAATATGTTAGTAATAAATGTATATGAGTATAGAAATGTATAGTTTCACTCCCTTTATGGTAAATGTAAGTTGGCCGGGAAAAATATGTCGATAATGACCGTCAACAAACTCCCCAAGCTTACCCTTTGCGGCGTCCTCAAGCAAAAGATAAATACTTGGTTGTTGATCGGGAGTTGCTACAATGCCGACTATGTTTTCACAAGTGCCACGGTTATAATAAGATTTTCTACTATAGTTTGAATAAAATGGCATATCTTTTTTCTCATCCTTTATTACCTTTCATCGTGGCGGGGCTTTTTAGCTTTTTCTCGAGCCTTGGCGGTTGCCGGATAGAAACGGTTATAACGAAATGCTTTTCATTCATCCTTTTGATCAACTTTCTCATCAGGGATTTATTTAGATTAAGATTGTAATTGGTTTTTCGAGAAAGTATGGGCTTTATTGCTAATAGTATATATATATTTTTTTGGAGAGGTGGGCTCTGCTAAGCCCTAGACTTTGTCTTTTATTTCCTCTTTTTTTTTTTTTTTTTTTTTTTTTTTTTTTTTTTTTTGAGATGTGGGCTCTTCTCGCCCTCGGACACATGTCCATTTTCATCTCTTTTCTTTCCTCTTCTTTTTTTTTAGCATAGCCCATAGCATTTCTCTTTTCTTTTAAATTAGATTCCCGGGATGTCAAGTCTCACTTTTGGACGAAATCATAGCAAATCTATTTGTACCATATCATACTTGGCAACAACCTAGGCTGGATAGAGCTTATGCAACCCACATGAATCGGGGGTTTTTCGGGATGATATTTTTTAGATTTAGCCACTAAACCCAAACTCTAGAAAAATTCGAATTATAACCTAGGCACGAGGCAAAGCATAAGACAGAGCAACTATTCATCATTTCAACAAGGGATTAAAACTAAACACTCTTATAGCTCATATGTATGAACATGAAAGCACAAGAAGAGCTACTTATTCTATTTTTGGATTTTTTTTTTTTTTTTTTGAATGCAAGATTGCTGGAATTTAAACATGCTAAAATAAAATAAAATTTCGTTGAAAATAAATATGCAATGCAATGATACCTGCGGGGTTCTCCCCAAGCTATCTGGAGGCCTACTTTGATGCGGATCAAAGCCACAGTACCTCGAGAATGCTTCCTCTCGCGTGTTCGCGGTAGCCATGTTTGCCTCGGCCCGATCCCATCGTTTGCTTGTTACGGTATTCCCGGTTTTACAAGCCCAGATGGGTGTTACGCATGAGTGTTAAGTGTATGCTCAATGTTACACAATGCGAGCGTCGAGGTTACGTAGTTGTGCGTTGATAGCCTCCGGTCCATATCTTGGTGGTCTTGGTTGGACTTACGGGGGCATACCCGCGGGCGCTAGAAAGGTCCATGTTGGCCCTCCATGCTTGAATCTCCTTCGAGGCCACTCGATGGTCCAGGCGTCATGGGCGGAGGTTCCCACCTTGGATCATACCGGGTGTGAACCACAGGGTCCCCAATGGATAGAACCCTCCCGGCTGGGGCGTCTGCGCATCTTTGTGGTAGTGGCGTGAAGTATCTTTGCGTGAGAACTTGAGGCCAACCTTTGGTCTTAAAGGCTTGCGGTGGAAGCTGCACGGGGCCTCTTTCTGCGTACACTATCGGCGGTCTCGAGCTCAAAAGGTCAAAAGGCGGCTTTTTATACAAGCCCCGTAGATCCGGGTTAGGTAACGGAATCACGGTCGTATAGCCGGGAAAAGTATCGCGCAAGCTCTCACATCGGTAGTGTCTTTGCTAGGTGCCCAACTACTAGGCGTGCGGCGATCCGATACTCACGGGGTGTGGATATGTACTCAACATGCTCGTTGTCTAATGCCCCAATCCTTTTGAGAAGCGTCGCGTGTGATAATCGATGTGCGGTGGATTGGGACAGCCACTTTGGTGATAATGTGATGAAGATTCCTGCACATCTCTACCACTGGGGCTACTTTCACTTTGTTGACAACGGCATAGAGGAGTTTAAGCTCAGTTTCATTCACCCATCTAACCCCGTGCCTCGGAAACAATGCCAAAGATATCCAGTGATGAATGAATCTAAGTGATGGGTGCTGGATTTGTGAGTGGCGAGGTTTGAAAGTACCGGTTTCGTGTGCATCGGTAATCTCTTCCCAAAACTGGGGTCGAACGAAGCCGGGTAAAGCAGCATCCACATCTAGTGCACATCTATAACTAAAGCCCAAGTGGCGCTAGTTCCGCCCAAGTGATATGATAAGAGCGACCAAAAAGGCGAAAAAGAAATGCCTAGCTTGTCCTCTACTAAAGTGCATAGAAAGCGGACTATTAGGAGGCGAGAACCTTCCTCCTCGAGAGGGGATAATCCGCCACCCTCTTGCTTTCCAAATAGTGCGGAGTTCCTCGTCCATACCTGTTTGTTCAAGAAGATCGGGGTCGATCCCGGGCGTGTGTTGGAACACACGATCCTTGAGTAAGAGATAGGCTTGCATCTCCGGGTTCCCACGATGTCGAGGTATGGAGCATCGGCTTCGTCGAGAGTTGGGGGAGCTTGAGCTTCTTCTACCCCAAGGCGGTGCAGCATCTTCTTGCATGGGGAGCTTTCTTGCTCGTCGAGGTTGAAGGAGCTCGTGCTTGTGTGCTTTGCGAGCTACGCCTTGATGATCGCCTCAACTTGCCGAAGAATTCTCCGGTTTTCTTCATGGCTCTTGCAAAAAATGTTTGAGCAAAAACCCGGGTGTGCAAGGGTTAGATGAAAGTATGAACTTTCACACCCGTGATCTTGCTTGGCAAAATATTTTTGGTGGAGAATTTTGAGTGAAGTGCAAAGTGGGAGAGAGTGTGAGAGTGAGAAAGAGTGAGAATGGAAGGTGGGTACTCTCACACGGTGTCCAAACTATATATAGCCGAGCAACCGACCGGGGGGCGCACCATGCAACGGATAGGAACCGTTGGCAAAGGCGGGGCCCGTGTGGCGGCATGGGTCTTGTAGCGCACCTTGGGGTGCGACGCACCACCTGCCGGCATTCTAGTTGGATTTTGGCGGGTGTGCACTGCGGTCATGAAAGTTTGTGACCGTTGTTTGCTCACTTATTTGGTTCGGCCGTTTTCTCCCCTTTTTGATTTTCCCCAAAAGTTTTTCAAAATTTTGCTTTTTTTATATACTACAAAATTATTTTGAAAACTTATTGTATCTAATAAATATTTTCTTGCTTTTTATAGAAAAACTTATTTTATTTGTAAAGATCTTTATTTTTTGATTTTTCGAAAATATTTACTTATAGATTTTATGTAATAAATATTTTTGTTTTGTTTTGATAATAAAATATTTTTTAAAAACATTTTTTTTCAAATATACCCCATTTTTTTTTTTTAGGCGGGTTATTTATAGTCGGCTGTCGACTTCTCCCACGATCACTTGGCGGAGTATATATGCTTTCAGGGGGTTTTCGAGTCAAAACCCCCAACACACCACCTTGGTCTTGATGTTGATACCTTGGTGTCTTTGTTTCTTGTACCGCGATGAATGGGTGTTGGCGGTCATTAACGACACATTTGTAACGTCAACATCCTACCATAAAGGGGTGAAACTATACCTTATCATACTCATATACATTTATAACTCACATATTTCCACTTGTAGTGTCCAAATTATTATTGTGCAGATTTATATAAGAAACAAGTGGAAAATGTACCAAAAAAAGGCTCCACGGAAAGCGCATTCTGAAGAACATCAAGCCCAAGGGAGAAATGGACCAAACACGCGAAGCGGGCCGAGCCAAGCGCTACCCTACAACTTTTTAGGACCAACAACGCCACCACGCCGGGCCGGGCCGCGCGGGCCCCGGCGGAGTGCCGCGCACCACCACAGTGCGGCCGTGCCCTGCCTTTGCGGCGGCTCGGGCCCGGCCCGGGGAGGCGGTTCGTTACCTTCCAAAGCGGTGTTGCCGGCGTTAGTTGGTCGGTTTGGTAGATTTGGAAGGTGTTCCCAGGGTCGGTTTTGGCTCCTTCCATATGGGGAGGGACATTTTCCAATGAGCCCCCTCTCCTCTACCTATAAAGGAGGCCATCTCCCACCATTGTAACACACACCATTTGGAGCCTCCTCACTTTCTACTCTTCTTCTCCTCTCCTCTCAACTCCTCCACTTCTCTAGTTCTTTTAGTCTTTAGTAGTAGTTGGAGCAAGGTTAATCTTCATTGGAGAGCTTGTACTTGGGAGAAGGAATATTGGTATGAATACATTTATGGTTTATCCTCAAGTCTTGATCTCATATGCTTGTGCAATAGAGCTAGAGTATTTACATGTTATATTTTTGACATGTTGTTCTCGACACAATCATGATAGAAGAACTAGACTATAGTTCCTATGTAGGTGGTTAGTCGTATAGAACTTAGGGCCTAACCATTCATGCCATGTATTTGAGTAGAGTAAGAGTTGTCTTTGAGGTGGCGGTTCGTTGTGTCCTTCGGGGGCTTGCTCGTGTCCTATTCCGTCCATCCGTAGGGTGGGGGCCATGGGGACATGGGTAGTGTCTTAGTATCTTGGGGCGTGGTGTCAGGATGCCGGGTATCCTTCGAATATGAGTGCATGCCACGGTTGAGGGGGTAGGCGGCTTGGTCGTGACAAGCCTTGTCCGTCCCTTGAAATCCCCCCACGTTCGTGTGTGTCTTTGTAGGAGTTAAGTAAATGCTTCTATTGGGCCGTATGGCTCGGGAGTCTCCCGTCCATCTCACTCTCGACCTAAAACTCTAGTCATCTATGTTTGCATGATTATTAACTTGTTCTTTGCACAACTACTTTAGAATGCACCTCCACTTAGGAATATTCTTTATTCTTTATTTTCTTTTTATCCTTGAGGTTGGCCCAAGTGTGTGTCACACTATCTTAAACTATCATGACTTACCCCTGTATTGAGTATTGGTCAACTGCATAGACATGTCGTCTTGTTCATGCCCCTGCTGCTAGAGTCCTACACCATGCCTTCCTTTGGGAAAATATAAATAACGATACCACTGAATATCTCGGGTGTGAAATGCTACAACGGTATTTCCGTGCGCTTGCGGACTTATTACGTAAATGCTCTGAGAATGCCACGACATCCGTGGTGATGGTAGCGGAATGTAACAATTCGGTGAAGTCGTTGTGGGAGGTCAACACACAATGGTTCCGGTGCTCTTGCCTTTTTGGCACTTGCGGCTTAGGAAGCGCAACAAGCATTTCTAAGCGCCGTTCTTGCGGGGAAGGCATTGGTTATAAAGATTCTAGAAAGACATGTTCATAATGATGTGCATGTGTAAGTAGCCATTACTCATGCGGGCTAATCTTTCATGTTTTCTCTGTTGTGGATGAAGGCGGGATAGTGTTCGATTGGTTTGTCCACTGTTGAACAACTACATCGTAGATCTGGAGGCACTCGAGGAAGAACCCAACTCATATCAAATCTTCTCTGCTACTCAGTAGACAAACAAACCAATCACCCTTGCATCATACGCTACTTCACTCATGGCCAAAAGTCGATCCGTGACCATTCCGTCCCCTCTTTTGCCAACGTGCCCATTGGGCCCGTGACAATATGGGAACAGAGAACTTTGAGCTCGGCTGGCCTAATCAAGATGGTGCGGGCAAACCCGGTTTTATGGTTTGCCAAGTGAGGAACGCAAATCGCATCTGCAACACTTCCTCGAGCTCGGTGACACCATTGTCATCCAAGGTGTCACACGAAAACCATTAGAATCCGTCTGTTTCCCTTCTCCATTTCGGGAAGGCGAAACAATGGTTCTAAAAGAGACGGAAGTTGTCAACACATGGGACAAGTGTTCCACGGCGTTCCTCACTAAATTCTTCCCCATGAGTAAAACTCACACCTAAGGGGAAGAATTGCCAACTTCAATGAATTCCATGGAACCCATACACGCGGCATGGGAAGGCTTCAAGAGTACATCCAAGCATGCCCGCATCATGGGATGGAAAAGTGGCTCGTGATCTGAGAACTTCTACAATGGGTTAACACCCATGTCAAAAGAGCACATAGATGCCAGCTTCTTTGGAGGTGCCTTCCTCTCCCTCACCATCGATAGAGCAACGGCTCTTATGGAGAAAATAGTATCCAATCAAGCTTGGGGGAGGAAAGTCTTGGTAAACAAGAAGATAGCATGCGAGGCCGTGGAGGAGACGGACATGCACGCTACAATGGATCTCCTATTGAAAGAACTTGACAAGTGTGCCACCGAAGAAGAAGAAACTTACGGCCTTTGTCAAGGCCATAGACTCACACATAACATGTGAAGTGCGTGGCAATGTTAACCATTCGGGGAGCGGCGCCACGAAACCCATAAAGGCGTTACTCACATCAACAGCGGGTTACGTCAACAAGGAGACCATAATAGGTGGAACAACCCGGTCGTGCCCACAAAACCAAGGAGGTAATTCAAACTCAAGGTACAATTCGAATCCTCCCTCCTTGGAAAACTTGGTCTTAGACCAAGCAAAAATAATTGAAGAACTTTCAAAGAAGTTGATGCTTAATGATAAAATAATTGAAAACATGATTTTCAAAATTAAAAGTTTAACTTCTTCTTATGAAAGACAAGCGAGCTTTAATAAAATGATAGAAACCCAATTAGCTCGGTTTTTACTGGCTTTTACTTTTTGTCGGTTCGGGAAAAGTTTTGGGGCAACCCAAAATTTCTCTTGAATCTGTTAAAATGGTCTCAACGAGTGCAGTAAGCCTCTATGTTGGGAAGACAACAAGTCTCCTACCAGAGCCACCACTCATTATCAAGAAGGAGGACCACGGCCGCCCGACAATCACATGCTCGGTTGGCCGCATGTCTTCGAGGATGCCTTACTGCGACCTTGGATCAAGCATAAACATCATGTCCAAGGTAACATTTGATGAAATATTAGGTGGACCTTTGTCCCTGTACATTTTGAGCTGCGGATGGCGGACCTATCACTAAGGAAACCGGAGGGAGTAGCTCGGGGGGTTATAGTAAAAATTCGAGAAGCACACATCCCGACGGACTTTGTCATCCTAGACATGGGTCCGCGGTGAGAGAGCTGCCCCAATCCTTGGGAGACCATTTCTTAACACTACAAATGCGGTTTTGCACGTGGGATCGGGGCATGCTAGCTTCCATATGTAGGGCGGACAATGAGATGCACATTCAATGGGTTCAACAAGCATAAGAATGCTAAAACAAGCAGCCCAAGAAGGTAAAGCCACAAAGTGTTAGCGGGCATGGCGAGACGAAAGGGCGACATCGCATCCACTTCTCGGGATCACGGGTAACACTCCGTCAAGCACTAAATGAATGGAGAAGAGTCACGCTTTCGTCGGACTTTAAAAGGTGAGCCCTTGCGAAGGTAAATCGGTAGTTATCTTTTTATTTTACAATAATAATCTCCCGATAATAACTCCATGATGCTTACGATAAAAATAAATAAATAAGAATAAAATTGTTTACCTCTGTTGGATGAATCTTGTTTATCAATGCATGCTTCCTCTTTCTATTTTGGCATGTCTTGGTTTGGAAGTTTTGGTTATACGTATGATCATACTTCCATAGGCGTTTTGAATTGAGCATGGTGCTTAGGTCAAAAAGTCTACCTTGATCGAATTAGACATGGAGTCGAGTTTGGTTATTGAACCTAAAATTGCTAGTGTAGATTTTGATCGATCATATGGACTAACCCCTGCGAGGAATTTATCAAAATCCATAAGGGTAAGTCTTGAAAAGATGACAACGAGGGTTAACAGTAAAAATAATAATAATAATAATAATAATAATAATAATAATAATAAAAAAAAAAGAGAAGAGAAGAAGAAGAAGAAGAGGAGATAAACCTTTCAACCCCAAGATTTTGTCACATTACTTTGATGACATCAAAAGACAAACTTGGGGGAGCCTCTAACCACGCCACCGAGGCACAACTTCGGATCATTGCGTGCTCAAGCTAAGCGGAACCATAAAAGGTAAGCAAAAGGCTAGCTTAGGGGAGGACTCAAGAAAGGTAACTTGTATCTCACATTTTGATCATATTCTCTATCTTATGAAATGTTGAGTTACGCTAAAAAACAAATTTCATTCCTATATATGAGCTATGGAAATGTCTAGTTAAACCCCTTTGTTGAAATAATGAATAGTTGCTCGTCTTATGCTTTGCACATTGCCTAGTTTATAATTCGAATTTCTCTAAAGTTTGGATTTAGTGGCTAATTCTAAAAACTCATCTGAAAAAAACTTGATTCATGTGGGTTGCATAGGCTTTATCTAGTCTAAGTTGTTGCCAAGTATGATATGGTACAAAAGGATTTGCTATGACTTCGTCCAAAAAAGAAACTTGACATCAGGGAATCTACTTTGAAAAAAAAAAGAAAAAAGATATGGGCTATGCTTAAAAAAAAAAGAAAAAGAGATGAAAAATGGACAAGTGTCAGGGCGAGTAGAGCCCACATCTCTAAAAAAGAAAAAGAGAGGAAATAAAAGACAAAAGTCTAGAGGCGAGTAGAGCCCACCTCTCCAAAAAAATAGCAATAAAGCCCATGCTTTCTCAAAAAAAAAATAATAATAATAAAATTTTATCTAAATAAAATCCGGATAAAAGGTTGATCAAAAGGATGAATGATAAGCACCTTTGTTATAACCGTTCTATCGGCAACCGCCCAAGGCTTTGAGAAAAATTTGGAAAGCCCTTACGATGAAAGGTAATAAAGGGTGGGAAAAAAAAGATGTGCCATTTTATTCAAACTCTAGTAGAAAATCTTATTATAACCACGGCACTTGTGAAATGTAATCGGCATAGTAGCAACTCACGATCAACAACCAAGTACTTATCTCTTTTTGCTCGAGGGCGCGCAAAGGGTAAGCTTGGGGGAGTTTGTTGGCGGTCACTAACGACACATTTGTAACGTCAACATCCTACCATAAAGGGGGTGAAACTATACCTTATCATACTCATATACATTTATAACTCACATATTTCCACTTGTAGTGTCCAAATTATTATTGTGCAGATTTATATAAGAAACAAGTGGAAAATGTACCAAAAGGCGCCTCCACAGAAAGCGCATTCACGAAGAACATCAAGCCCAAGGGAGAAATGGACCAAACACGCCTTGGCGGGCCGAGCCAGCGCCCCCTACAACTTTTCGGGACCAACAACGCCACCACTGGCCGGAGCCGGGCGGGCCCAGACCAGGTGCGCGCGCACCCACTGTGCGGCCCGCGCCTGGGCGGGCGGCTCGGGCCCGGCCGAGGGAGGCGGTTCGTTACCTTCCAAAACTGGTGTTGCCGGCGTTAGTTGGTCGGTTTGGTAGATTTGGAAGGTGTTCCCAGTCGGTTTTGGCTCCTTCCATATGGGGAGGGACATTTTCCAATGAGCCCCCTCTCCTCTACCTATAAAAGGAGGCCATCTCCCACCATTGTAACACACACCATTTGGAGCCTCCTCACTTTCTACTCTTCTTCTCCTCTCCTCTCAACTCCTCCACTTCTCTAGTTCTTTTTAGTCTTTAGTAGTAGTTGGAGCAAGGTTAAAAAGCTTCATTGGAGCTTTGTACTTGGGAGAAGGAATATTCGGTATGAATACATTTATGGTTTATCCTCAAGTCTTGATCTCATATGCTTGTGCAATAGAGCTAGAGTATTTACATGTTATATTTTTGACATGTTGTTCTCGACACAATCATGATAGAAGAACTAGACTATAGTTCCTATGTATGGTTAGTCGTATAGAACTTAGGGCCTAACCATTCATGCCATGTATTTGAGTAGAGTAAGAGTTGTCTTTGAGGTGGCGGTTCGTTGTGTCCTTCGGGGGCTTGCTCGTGTCCTATTCCGTCCATCCGTAGGGTGGGGGCCATGGGGGGACATGGGTAGTGTCTTAGTATGCGGGGCGTGGTGTCGGGATGCCAAGTATCCTTCGAATATGAGTGCATGCCACGGTTGAGGGGGTAGGCGGCTTGGTCGTGACAAGCCTTGCCGAGTCCTTGAAATCCCCGTTCATGTGTCTTTGTAGGAGTTAAGTAAATGCTTCTATTGGGCGTATGGCTCAGGGAGTCTCCGTCCATCTCACTCTCGGCCTAAAACTCTAGTCATCTATGTTTGCATGATTATTAACTTGTTCTTTGCACAACTACTTTAGAATGCCTGCTCCACTTAGGAATATTCTTTATTCTTTATTTTCTTTTTATCCTTGAGGTTGGCCCAAGTGTGTGTCACACTATCTTAAACTATCATGACTTACCCCTGTATTGAGTATTGGTCAAGCTGCATAGACATGTCGTCTTGTTCATGCCCACACTAGAGTCCTACACCATGCCTTCCTTTGGGAAAATATAAATAACGATACCTAAATATCTCGGGGTGAAATGCTACAACGGTATTTCCGTGCGCTTGCGGACTTGTTACGTAAATGCTACAATGCCACGACATCCGTGGCGATGGTAAGCTGGAATGTAACAATTCGGTGAAGTCGTTGTGGGAGGTCAACTTTGTGATTCCGGTGCTCTTGCCTTTTTGGCACTTGCGCTTAGGAAACGCAACAATGGGCACTTTACCGCCTTATCTCGGACATGGAAGATGATGAAACCCTTCCCCAGGCTGATATCAGCCTTGGCGGTGTAAGAAATGGTCTCCCTAGAAGGAGAGACACATCCTCCTTCGGGCCCATATCTAGGACCGCGAAGTGCGGGGATGTATTCATCTTGGATTTTGATCGGCATGTCTTCGAGAATTCCCTTGGGCTGCCGTGTTGTTTGAGTCTGCCATTTGGAGGACAAAACTTGCGGGGAGCAAGTGTCCCACCATGGATTACTGTTGAAGGTAGCCTTGGACATCACGTTTATCTTTGGCCCTCGGGTCACGAGAATGCATTGGTGAATATGTAGGGGCCAATGGCACAATTGATGATCGGGCGCCCAGGGTCTCCCTTCTTGGCAATAAACGGCGAGTCCACGGGGATCTTTGCCAGTTCTTTGGGTTGACTTCGGCCTCGGTGATATCATATTAACGGACTTCGTCGCGGGATCTCGGGTTGCCCTAGGATCCTACCGAATCGTTGGCCCGCACTTGTCTTTATGTCTGGGCTAAATTTGTGTTTCCATCATCTTATTGAAGCTCAACTGATTTTTCACGGTGATGTCTACCCTTCCGACTTGTTATTCACCCCTTCTAGGATTTTTATCATGATGGCTCATCTTTTTGGTGAGGTTTTCGTTGATCTTGGCTTGGCCCAATACCGAGGTCCTTGAGTGAAGGTTGGCCGGGCTGTAATGGGATTATAGCCACGGTTACCTTGGAATGGTGGGCCGGGACTGGTTGTTCCGGCCTTCTTTGAGGTTGGCGATACCGTTGTTGTTTATGAAGGCTACTTCCTCCGCGGGTCTCGGGGCAATTATCCCACTGAGTGGCCAACTTCACCACAGGTCTCACATGTCATGTGTGAGTCCACGTAAAGTAAGCGGCGGCTGGCGAGTACTCAAATGCGGGCTGCGCTCATCCGGCTTCTTCAGCACTAGATCCATTTTTGCGGCAAGCAAATCTGCCTCCTTCACGGGATGCATGCCTTTTTTGTGTTTTTGGCTGGGGTTACTGTCTTCCCCGGCTACGGTTTGCAACCATCTTGTCGATCGGGGCTGTTGCCCCATTAATGGTGGCGACAAGAATCGCCCCACCACCCGGCGTCGAGGTGCCCCGCCGATATGGCCGTAAGACCATTATAGAAGTTTTGGAGCACCGACCTATTCTCCATTCGTGGTGTGGGCATGCTTGAATGTATTCTTGCGGCCTTTCCCACGCCTCGGGGATGGGTTCCATGGAATTCTCTTTGGAAGTTGGCGATCCTTCCCCTTAGGGCATTGGTTTTGCCCATGGGGAAGAACTTAGCTAAGGCGCCGTGGAGCATTTTGCCGCGTATTGGCTTGCTTCCTTGTCTTTATAGAACCCTTTGTTTAACTTTCCCCACAAGGGAGAAAGGAAACGAGGCGAACTGATAACGTCGGGTTCGGCGTCCTTGATGACAATCGTGTCGCCTGCTCAAGGAAGTGTTGGAGATGTGCATTGGCGTCTAAACTTGGTAGTCCACGAGAAGGGGCGGCCTGCACCATGGTAATTAGCCCGGTCTTGGCTTCGAAGTTCTTGTCGCAACATTGACCACCGGCCCGGTGGGCACATTGGCAACGGCGGGCGGAGAAATCGCGGAGCGACTTTTGAGCCATGGCTTGCGGTTCGGTTGGTGCGGGGGTGTCGGTCTCAAGCTGTCGAGGTTCGGTGAAGAAGAAGAGTGCGAGACTGTTCTTCCTTAGGAGTGCCTCGGGATTCTCGATGAAGTTTGTCGGTAGTTGGAAGCGACATACACTATCTGTTTTCATCCACAACGAGGAGAAAACATAAAATATTAGCTTTGTATGAGCAAGTGGTTATCACGCATGCACATTTCATATTCATAGCCTGACTAGTGATTTCTTATAACAATGCCTTCTCGACAACGGCGCCAAAAATGCTTGTTGGCATTTCTTAACGTCGTCACTAAAAATAGATATGAAACCTATTCCGACAGCGGCGTCGGAAATCTTTGTGTTGTCGTTTCTTAGCACAATCATTAGAATCGGGTTTAGAACGACCCTACGCGACTATACTAGGAGGCGACCGGCGATATCATCAAGTGGAACCACCATGTCGGTGATTATGCACTTTCAATCAGCGGTGATAGATCTTGCCATAGTTGATATTTCATCCATAGCGCCGCGGATCTATCATTGTAGCATTTCACCGGAAGTATTCGGGGTATCGTTATTTATATTTTCCCAAAGGAAGGCATGTTGTATAACAAGTAGCATGGCATCACGGATGATGAAATGCGTGCACGTAAAGACCAACTCATTCATAACGAGGGGGTGAGCAATACGGTTTATGATAGTGTGACACACACATTGGAAACCACCACGGTAAAGGATAAAGAAAATAGATAAAGAATAAATGAATATCCTATGGAGTAATCTAATGTATTCTAGTCATGGTCTTACAATGAATAGTTAGGATCATATGCTAACACGACATGAGCATGGTTATGTCTAGGATAACGAGGGAGACTTCCGGTACCATCCGGCCCAATGGAAAGCATTCTGAACTCCTACATCACATGCGAGCGGGGGAGGGATTACATGGGACCGGACGGGGCTGTCACAACCTTGCCGCCTACCCTCACGGCCGTGGCACGCTCTCATATTCGAAGGTGTCGTAATGCGGGCACCATGCCCAGCGTACTAGAAACACTACTCTTGTCCCCCCGGGATCCCCACCCTACGGATGGACGGACTAAGACAAGAGCAAACCGAAGGAACGTCGAACCGTTATCCCATCTATAATCATGTTAAGCATACGATGATCGATGAAGAGCGAATATGAACACGTAAAGATTATGATATACAAACTATATGCTAGTTCATATACCAACACTAATACATGAACAAAACTATACTCTAATTCAAATATTAAACCATGATCATAGAAATAGAACTTGCACAATGGAGAAAGATCCATGGAAGATGTATATTACCAAAAGATCACTTTGCTCCAAGATTACAAGCTCTTCCTTTGTTTTCTACTCCAATCTAACCAAGTAAGAAAGAAGAAGAAGGTGGTAGTGGAGAGAGAGGTGGAGAGTGTGAGTGTCTTTGGTGTGTTGCCTCCAAGTGTGGTGTGTGGAATGAGGGGAGAGGGAGGAGCTACTTATACACAAAGGAGAGGTGGCCAAATGACCTAATACCCTCCAACCGCCTCTATGACACGTCAGAATGCGTTGAATCGGACACTCCACCACCGCACCGCCCTCCGGGTCACTTAATGTGCCGCCTCAAAATTTGGGCTCGAACCGCCCCCATCGAGGTGCGGGGCGCACCCCAGGCGTGGGCCGGCCCGGGCTTGGTGTGTCGTCTTGTTTTGTCACGAGAAGTTGTCTTTGTGGGCTTGGCTTGGTCGGTTAATGCGGTTTTGGTCCTTTTCCACCACAGGCTTGATATGCTTGAGAATGCGCTTTCGAGGATGGCGTACTTTGGGCGTATTTCCACTGTATTTATTATAAATGCTACAAAATATATCTCGAACACTACAAGTGGAAATATGTTAGTAATAAATGTATATGAGTATAGAAATGTATAGTTTCACTCCCTTTATGGTCGTAAGTTGGCGGGAAAAATATGTCGATAATATTTGTCAACACGCTCCGTGATTAGTTCTTTTGGCATTATTTGAATATGCGTAAGCATAGGAGGTGTGATGAGTCTTGGTTGGGCTGTCTCTTTGCGTGCCTTCGTGCCGCAAAGAAGAAAACTTGTCTTTGTGTTGCGTGCCTTCGAGCCGCATAGGAGGTTAAATTTGATTGTGTGAGCGTCTACCTTGTCATCTTTTTCCTTTGTCATATTTTAAAAATTGAGATCTTGACTTCATAAGACTAATAGCGAGAACTTGTTTGTTTCTTGTGGCACTTTCATTTGCACCGTTGATAGTGCACTTTTATGGTTTATTGAAACTTTGCTTTCAAGATGCATGCTTGTGGTGTGGAACTGATTTCTTTGTGTACACATCCGTAGTGATTACTTTGGTTGTGTGAAGGCTAGTGTTATCGATGCATTACGTATTATGCGGATTGAGCTTTATCATGGCAATGAATCAAAGGCTGGAATGGAAGGGTCATTTGGAATTTTTTTTTTTTGTTTCCCCACACTCGAGGACAAGCCTTTGCAAAAGCTGGAGGCTACCTATCTTTGAATTGCGGATGCTTGTGGATTGGATTACAATGAAATGAAGCAAAGGAGAAAGCCTCGTCTTGTGAGTTTGTGGATGATGAGGAGCAGATTTTGTTGGGCTATCCTTCGGATGGAGGATGAATTTGGAGCCCAACAAAGCAGCTAAACCGGCGACAAGCCCGGTGCTTGTGCACCGTTGATCTCGGTTCAACGGTTGAGATTGCTTCTTGGGAAGCATGTATAAGGAAAAACCTAGCCTCCATTCAGGCGAGAAACTATGCCACCTCCGGATGCCGTGACGGCGTGCTTCCTATTGCGGCTGCCGGAGGACTTGCTCGGCGAAGATCCTCGGTATTTGCATCAACGGGAGGAACAACTTCCAACTTGGAGCCTCGTCGCGTGCGCGCGGGTTCGGCGATACACGACACCAAGGAGGCGATCCAAATCTGATGTACTCCGTACTATATAGCGGCGGCGTAGCAAATCAATCATCAACGGTATATAGGCTTGCCGTCTGTTGCGTCGCGCTCCTCCTCATTGCCCCCCCGCGCCCCCCCCCCCCCTGCGGTGTGCCGCCACCACCGAAGAGAGACGGTGTTGAAGTGTGTGGCAACGCATTATATATATATATATATATATATATATATATATATATATTATAATAATAATAATATGTCCGCGGTGTTATAACCTACGCGGCGGAAAAGCGGCCCGGCTTCGTTGTACCACAAGACAACGGGCTAACATGCGGAGTCCAAATTCAGGCCCAAAGGAAGGGCGGCCTGCTGGGGAGCGAAGCGGAGGCCGTTCAAAAACCGGATGCGAGGCCCGGTAAATTCGATGCAGTACGGGCGCATCTCAACATCCATCGTCTCTAGCGGGGACGGGCGGCGTAAGACTTCGAGACAAATACGGGGGCGCGTGCACCCTGAAGCGTCTGTTTCTTGATACGTGTCCATAATACAAGCAAGCGACCTGAGCAATTTGGCGACAACACACATCGTAAATGACCGCGCGTCGGTAGCGGTTGCGACATCTCTGGACACACTGCTAACACATCTCGTCTAAAAAAACTATCTGCGCGTCGGTAGTGGGCTGCGACATGTATGTTGGTAAAAGTTATCCTCTGAAATTATTTATAAATTTGTATAGTGCGCAGCGAAGACGAAACAATGAGCACTTCACCCGGGTGTGGGTTTTAAATATCGAATCCACGGGGAGAATGGTGTGAGAATAATGAGACAAAACTAATCCACGAGATAATAGGAAGGAACGGGAGTTCGGATAAAAGGTGAGAAAAGAATTCTATGGTTTGTCTAGTTTATACTCTTGTAAGGCTTATAGATATTCCTTAATGGGGGCGTACTCAAGGGAAGGTAAGGCGAAACTTACTATCCCCGACACTTAAATCCTACGTGTCTATCCTACGGGAAGTGGAATCCAAAGGACTCAATGAATACTTTGTCACTACCACGATCTACCACGCTCCGGCGGGTAGGGTGCATTTATGAGTTATCTAGTATAAACACCACATTTACACTAGAGGTAACAACTTCAATTCAAGAGCGACAAAAATTAAAGTACTCTAATGAGTCATAAACCGAAAAGAAATATAAATAAGTGAACTTACTCAAATATAAGGTTGATCCACCAAAAAGTCTCAAGATCAAGTGCAATGAAGCCTTTGATCCCGAGGGTACAAAAAGCGTAGAGAGTCACCCGATAGATCGGTACTTCTCCTCAACTCTACTTCTTATCTCTCAAGAATAGATCTAGAACTCTAATCAAGTTCTTTGATCTATCTCTCAACTTTCTACTAATCTCTCTCAACTTGATCTAGCTCTTCTAATTAGAGAGGTATGGCTCTAGCTATGATCGGAGGCTGAGTATGATGAATAATGATTTTCATGCCTAAGGCCGGAGGTAGGACCCTCCTTATATAGTCACGGTGGATGAATCTTTGGCCCTTGGATCAAACCGACTTCAACAACGGCGTAGATACAACCTCAAAGGCGGTTAGAAACCGACCTAAGAAGGCGAGGGCGGCAGGTGGGACCCACGGCGGCGCCCGGTGTGAGCCACGGCGGGCGCCGGGCCGGGGTTTGCCACACTGTCGGGTCTTTTCTGTGTCTTACGGTGTCTTCTAGAATGTTTTAGTTCACTTTTCGGATCGAAATTCTTCTCACGGTAAATCTTCTTATTGTATGGGGGTTTTCTCTCGGTTTTCGGTATTTTCAGTTAAGTCCCTAAAAAATATAAATCACCAAAACTTCGTGGAACTTTATCGATTATAACACCTATTCTATGCATTCTATTCTTTTTATATCCTTATTATATGTTTAATTGACACATAAAACATAGCTTAAGAGGTGTCAACAATGTCTGAGACCCCTACTAACACAACTTCGCTTTGTAAATGACCGGCGTGTCGGTAGCGGTTGCGACATGTCTGAGACACACTGCTAACACATCTCGTCACGAAAACTATCTGTGCGTCGGTAGTGGGCTGCGACATGTCTGAACACCTCCTAACACAACTCGTCGAAAATAAGCGGGCGTCGGTAGTGGTTGCGACATGCACGGACCCACTGCTAACACAACTTCGTGCGAAAATAAGCGCGGCGTCGGTAGTGGTTGCGACATATGCGGACACCTCCTAACACAACTCGTGCGAAAATATAGCGCGTCGGTAGCGGTTGGGACATGTCTGAACACCTCCTAACACAACTTCGTCTAAAAATAAGCGACTTTAATTTACGTGGCGTTCACGGACCCTTGTCTTGTTCAAGCGTCGGTATCTGCGACGCGCGTGCATGTACCGGTGTCAAGCAACACGGATGGGTATCGACCACGCGAGTACGTGAATGAATGCAGCGTCGTCTGTAGTACTCGTAGCGGTATAGGCGGGTGGCGCCCAGAAAAGGTGTCGTAAGCAAAAACGGCGTCACGAATTAGGGGTTGCATCCACGGTCGATCGGTCTTGAAAATGCGCTGTGATGAAGCGGCGTGTCACGAGATCACGTTGAATTACGCGGACACTTTCGGTTTCAAAAGCGTCTGCCGTAGTCGGCGTGCATGCCCGACCAACAGCGTATCTCGATTAAGAAAAGCGGGCGCGTCACATGAACGCGTGTACGTAATGACCTCCTATTCTTGCGGCGTATTGGTCTGTGGGACCATCAGGCGCTAATGCGGCGGTCGCCCGGCCCGCCGCGTCGATAATGTCTATCTGAGGCGCTCATTATTAGTGGCGTCTCTAGGCTCAGCGGTGGTTATTAGCCTTTTTACATAGTGGTCAAGAAGCGATGATGAGCGGGGATGACAAGCGGCGAATCTTCCACGGATGGAAGGTGGTGTCAAAGCGGCCCGATACCAATGAAATCTTAATGGTAGCAAGGGCCCGCATGCGCTTAACCCTCCGGATGCCCACGACATCGGATCCAGCGAAGGCCTATCAAACATCTCGGCGGACGAAAAGAACCCAAGAAGGCGAAGGAGAAGACCGGCGTCATTCGAGGCTAGAAGAAACAAGCTAAAGGGAGGGCCAGGAGACGGAGGCGAGGCAAAAGCGCAAACAAGCTGGAACAAGTACCAAGGCTGACTGCGAATATGAGAGATGAAGTGAAAAGAGAGGCGAAGGCGATCATCGGACAACACATGAGAAGTTGCAAGAGTTGATTGATCGCCAAAGGCGCCTCAAACTGAATGACGAGGAGAGGCTCATCAAGGAAGCGCTTGAGAAAAGCCATCAGAAAGAGATCCCGCTAGGTCACGATCAAGGGCAAACAACTCGCGCCGCGCAAAGAAGTCGGTCTAACGTCTTCGAGAGGTTGGGCACGCCCGAGAGAACTCCGAAACTCAAGGCGACCCGGAGGGGATGGTGGAAACCCCGAGAGACCCCCCGAGGGCTAATCCACCCCAAGACCAAGCCGGCAAGAAGAAGTCACGGAGTCCACATATAGACCCACAAGAACCACGACGAAGGGGCAAGATCCTCGGGACAATCCGAAGGAAGGATAACGAGGGGGCTATGACGGGTTCCCTTGCTTTGCGGAGAGGCTCAAGAAGTCAAACTACCCACAAAGTTCAAACCTTCAAACCACTCAAAATACGATGGGAAAGCGAGCCCAAGCAATGGCTCGAGTCTACTCACAATCCATTGAAATTTGGAGGAGGAGATGATGGCCTTGAAAGCCGTTTTCTTTCCCATGGCTCTAGAAGCTCTACCGCTCAATGGTTCGACAAGATCGAAGAGGGCTCAATAAGATCTTGGGGAAGATTTGCGAGAAGATATTCGCGACAACTTCACGCGAGGAATCATTACCATCCTATCACACGGGGCCGAATTGAAGAGCCTCAAGCGAAAGCCAAGAGAATCCACGAGAGACTACTACCGAAGATTTGGCGAGATGAGATCCCAAGTGCATGACATCACGGAAAGAGAAGTGGTGGATGCGTTCGGAAATGGAATTTCTCAGAGATGGCAATTCTCAGACTTCTACAAAGACAACCCGAGGACCAATGAACAATTCAAGATCACTTTGTTGAGAAGATGATCGGAGCCGAAGAAAGAACCCGTGATCGCTTCCCGAGAGAAAAAGAACACGGAAGGCTGAAAGAAAGAACAAAACAACTCTCAGCAATACAAGAAGCGAGGGCCAGACAACATGGTCGCATTGGCAGAAAAGCCAAAGAAGCCCTACAAGCAGAAGTACAACAACAACAAGGGCAACGGCAGCAGCAAAGACAACATCAAGCTAGAAGACCTGCCTTGCGTCTTCCATCCGGGAACTCATCACTCGCTCGGAAACTGCACAACCTTCCAAGAGAGATATAAAGGAAGAGATTCATCTCAGAAAAGGGACGATCAAGAAAGCAAAGGAGAAAACAATGATGGGCAAAAGACAGGAGACTTCCAAAAAGCGACAAGGTCTCTAAATGTCATATTCTCCGGAGTTCCCGGATCAAAGAGCAAGAGACAAGACAAGCTAGCACTACGATCGATCATGGCGGTAGAGCCCGCAGCATACGCTACCTCAATTGGTCCCAATACCGATTCAATTCACAAGGGAGGATCAATGGACAAGTGTAAAACTGGCACACCTTGTATCCCTTGGTGATAGAACCCACCATAGCTGGAGTAATGGTAACCAAGGTGCTTGATCGGCGGAGGAGCGGGACTAAACATCATATTCTCGGAGACCTTTGGACAAGATGGGACTAGACCTCTCAGGGTTGATCGCTCCCTCCAGCACCCCCTTCTACGGGATAGTTCACGGGCGAGCTGCAATACCGATTGGGCAGGTTACCCTACCAGTCACCTTCGGAACACCATCAAACTACCGAACAGAATACATCAAGTTCGAAGTGGAAGATCTCGAGTCACCATATCATGCCATCATGGGAAGACCAGCAATTGCAAAATTCATGGCTATTCCACACTACCGTATCCGTTGCTAAAGATGTCGGCGCCATTTGGGATTCTTTCAATCAAAGGAGACTTCAAGAAGGCTTTTCGAGTGTGATGACCAAGCCATTGAGATAGCAAACAAGGCTGGAATACTCTTGGAAAAAGAAGTCAACAAATGGCACGAGGGAGACAAATCCGGAAGAACTTCGAGATACCGGCCAAGAAACAAGCAATCTTGGTACCCCGGAAGAAGCCCGTCAAGCACATCGACTTACGGGCCAGGTGATCCATCAAGGCGGCGATCATCGGCTCTCACCTATCTCCCAAATAAAATTCGCGCTCACCGGCTTCCTAAGGCAACACGAGAGACATATTTGCGTGGAAAGCCGCGGACATGCCGGCGTACCAAGGGAGGCTGGTGAGCACGGCATTGATATCAATATGGAATCCAAACCCGTCAAGCAAAAGGCGAGGAGGTTCTCACGAGAAAATAAAAAGCCATCAAAAGCGGAGATCGCGAAACTACTCGCGGCGGGATTCATCGAGAGAAATCTTACATCAGTTGGCTAGCTAATCCGGTTACGGTCGAGAAAGAAGAACACCTCGAGAATGGGCGCATGTGTGTAGACTACCTGGACCTGAACAAGCATTGCCCAAAGGATCCATTTGGGTTACCAAGGATTGATCGGATAGTGGATTCCACGGCGGGATCAGCCCTATTGTCATTCTGGATTGCTACTCGGGCTACCACGGATAGCACTCAAAAGGAAGATCGAGCAAGACCTCTTTTATCACCCCCCTTGATTGCCTCTTTGTTACAAAACAATGTCATTCGGATTAAAAGCGCCCGAACAGCGTATCAAAAGCGTCTGAGACTTGTTTAGAAGAAGCAGATTAGCAAAAACGCCGAAGCATACGTGAGGCGACATAGTGGTGAAAACAAGGGAGCTAGACACTTTCGATTCAAGACTTGGAGGAGACCTTCAACAACCTCAAGAAGTGGAAGTGGAAGCTCAATCCAACAAAGTGCGTTTTTGGGTACCATCGGGGACAACTACTCGGGTTTTTGGTCGGCGACGGCGAGCATAGAAGCCAGCTTCAAACAAATCAAAGCCATCACGAGAGATGAGACAACCCGAAACATCAGGGCGTCCAAAAACTCACGGGGGTGCATGGCGGCGCTCAGCAATTCATATCAAAGCTTGGAGAGAAAGGACTACCCTTCTTCAAGTTGATCAAGACCAAGGGAAAGTTGAGTGGGTGAAAGAGGCGGAGACAAGGCATTTGAAGAACTCAAACAATACCTAACGTCGGCACCAGTCCTCACTCCACCAAAAGATCATGAAGACCTCATGCTTTACATAGCGACTACCGATCTGATGGTCGGCTCGGCAATCATTGTGGAAAGAAAGAGCCGGGAGCAGCGGCAAAACCCGGAGGCGGTTTACTACGTGAGCGAGGTCCTTTCGAGTCAAAGCTCGATACCCTCACGTCTGGCTGCTCTACTCCATATTGATCACATCAAGGAAGCTACAACACTACTTCGATAGCCACAAGATACTTGTGGTTCTGAGACTCTCCACTAGGAGATATCTGCGGAACAAAAGATTGAGCAGGGCGCATATCAAAATGGGCGATAGAACTTCGGACACTAAATCTAGAGTTCACCCCGCGAAGAGCAATCAAGTCCCGAGCACTTCCGGACTTCATTGCGAGAATGGGCGAGCTCCAACAACCCATACCCGGCGACATCAAGAAACATTGGAGCATGTACTTGATGGATCATTGAAGCTCGGGGGGGCGAGGCCGGGATTCTCTTCATATCTCTAGAAGGAAGACAACTCAAATATGTCTTTGCGAGATAATGTGGCAAGCTACCAACAACGAGGCGGTATGAAGCACTCATCCACGGCCTCAAAGTAGCGAAGACTGCGGGAATCAAAAGACTTCAAATATCTGGCGACTCTGCGGTTGTCATCAACCAAGTCAACAAAAAGGCGGGGACTGCACCAAGGATAACATGGGCCTCTTTGCTTGAAATGCGCAAATTGGAAAAAAGAACTTCCAAGGCACGGAAATCCTACGTGCTCAGAGGCATAAATGTGGCTGCGAGATGTACTAGCCAAACTCGGATCGACGAGCTCAAGTCCCACACAGGTATTCGTCGAAGAACTATCAAAGCCTTCAATCAAAAGAACCCGGCGAGGGGAAAATATGGAGCAATCAGCCCTAACGGGAGTGATGATAATATCTCTAGGTCGCAGAACCACTCCCTGGATCGAGGACATCATCAACTTCATCAAAAACAAGGCGCTACCCCAAGACAAAATAGAAGCAACAAGAATCTTGAGAAGAAGCAAGAACTATGTGCTCGTTGGGGACAAGCTATACAAAAAAGCGGCGTCATCGGGAGTATTACTCAAATGCATCGGCTCTAAAGAAGGAGCGAGAAATCCTCAAGGAAATCCACTCTGCGGATCTTTGTGGAAACCACGCGGCGTCGAGAACCCTCGTGGGAAAAGCATTGAGCGAGGATACTCTTGGCCACTTGCTCTCAAAGGCGGGAGAACTCGTCGAGGAAGATGCAAAGGATGCGGATGTTCGCAAGGCAGGGCGCATGTACACACACAACGATCACGCATACCACCATCATGGCCTTTTTTAGTCTTTGGGGACTAGATCAAGTCGGACCACTTAAAAAGAGCCAAAAAGAGGATACGAATACATCTTAAGTAGCAATCGACAAATTCACCAAGTGGATAGAATACAAGCCATTGGTCAACTATAGCTCCAACAAAGCGGTCGAGTTCATCAATAGATCATGCAGTTCGGGATGCCCAGCGGGATCATCACGGACCTCGGATCACCCTTCATAGCGGCGAGAATCGAAGATTGGGCACGAGATTGCGGCATACAAGTCGATTATGCCTGCAGTAGCACACCCTCGGGCGACGGACAAGTCGAAAGAGCCAACGGACTCATCCTTGCGGATTAAAGCGAGACTATATGAAGAACTCAAAGACTACGAGCAAAATGGATCGAGGAGATACCAAAAAGTTGTGCAGGGCCTAAGAACTCAAATCGAGCAGCAACGAGGGTACTCCCCTTCTTCTAACATACGGATCGAAGCGGTATTACCAGCGGATCTGATATGGAGCTCTCCACGGATCGGCGGTTCGAAGAAGGAGAAGGAGAGCAGACAAAGAAGACTTGAGATCGGCGTGCGAAAGAAGTCGAGAGAAGACGCCATCCTTGAGCATAAGATACACACAGGGACTCGAAGGCACTATGACAAGAGCACACGACCAAGAAATCTAAACCCGGGAGATCAAGTACTCAAGAGAAATCAAAAAGACAGAAGGCAAGCACAAAGCTGCTTTCAGTCCATGGGAAGGACCCTTCTTCGTCAAAAGTCTTTGGGACCGGGGAACCTACAAGGCGATGACTACGGAAGGAGAAGAAATCGAAACTCTTGGCACATCGGCCAACTCGGGAAGGTTCTACCCATAAAGGATCGATGGCCGCGGAGAGTCGCGAGAACAGAGCAACTCTTGGAAGAAGAAGGAGAAAATGGCCTCGAAGAGCTCTAGACCCACAAGAGGTACTAGAATGCGCGGCACTCTAACAGTTCAAACCAAAAGAACTCAAAAAAAGCGGTCGCATGCCTCCCAAGAGGAGAAAGAACAAAAACAGCCCAAATCGGCACTTCAAGGAAAAGAAGGCGGCCAAACGAGAGGCAACCCGACCACGAGCGAGAGGTCACCAAAAAGGATGGAACCACCACGAAGTCCTATCTATGGAATAAGCGTCCATACCTTAAATCCTAGCGGTAGATCGTGAACTACGACTCAAGAAAAGAAGGGCGTAGGGATTGGCCCGTTTAGGTCGCGAGAGGCCATCGAGGGTCGAAAAGAGCCAATATGTCCTATGGCGGTGGCGGCCTTCGAATCGGGCGTGAAGCGATGTAGTGTTATGAAATAGGAACCCATCATCTCACATCAAGTCTCTCGAGAAAGCGAGCAGCCCAAAGCGGGCAAGGTGGATTAGTGTTGTGAAATAGAAACCCAACCATCTTGACCTTGATCCATGATGCACTTAAATAGGCCGGGGCCGAGAACCCTATATAGGGGCGTCATGCTATAGTCCACAGGACGGCATGGGAGAGCCCATGCCCAAAAGCGGCAAATCGAGTTAGAACAACTCTACTCGAACACGACTCCACCAAAATTCACTAGCAAGTGAGAGAAAAAAAGCGCTAGAGGCCTAACAAAAACCAAGCGGCCGGGGAGCAAGACTCCACTTGCAGTGACATGTCTTAGAAAAAGACAACAAGTCACCGCGCGAGAAGGAAGCAAACACGGCAAAAGCGGGGCACGACCCCAACCATCTACGACAAGTCTAAAGCAAAGGCAACGGCTGGAAACCCGGGGAAGAAACTACCTAGCACTTAGGAGCATGACTCCACATCTATGACAAGTCTCAAGAAAAAAAAGACAAATTCGTGCGTCAAAGGAAGGAACCGCGGATGTAGGGGCAAGACCCTACCCACTTCAAGCAAGCCTAAGAAGAAGGCAAGCTACAGCAACAGGGAAGAAACAACCCTGGCATTGAGGAGCATGACTCCACATCTACGACAAGTCTCAAGAAAAAGAAGACAAGTCGTGCGTCAAAGGAAGGAACCCGCAGACGCAGGGGCAAGACCCCATCTACTCCAAGCAAGCCAAGAACAAGGCGCGCTATCACAGCGAGGAAGAAGCGACCCTAGCACCTCGGAGCAAGACTCCATCGTCATGACAAGTCTCGAGGCGAGAAGACAAGTCGGGCGTCAAGGGAAAAGAACCCGAGAAGGCGCAAAAGCAAGACTCCAACAATCTACAACAAGCTTAAGAGGAGCTAAAAGGCGTGCGTAAGGAGAAAAAGAAGAACTCTAACACACGGGGCAAGACTCCTTTTTCTACTTTTCTTTCGGCATGTCTACAAAAAGACAAGCTGACTCATCAGAAGAACAACCCTGATGAATATGGAGCAAGATTCCACACAACTACTCGGCACAAGTCTACAAGAAGAGGACGAAGCCAGAAGCCTAGATCTAAAGGCGCAATCACATCAAGATGTCCAAAGAAGAAGAATTCGGAGGACAAAGAAGAAGTCAAACTACAAACAAATTAAGCCAAAAAGAGAAATACTTAGACGGCTAATCAAAAAACGCTGAAGAAGCAAAAAAAGTCTACGAAGCGAGAAGCGAGAGCAGTTAAAGTCCGCATAAAAGCGAGACTCAATTGTTCAAAGGCCCCGATATAGCAGGCCACCCACAGAAACTATTCTTTACAAGGCGGACGAAGCCGCCACAATCAGGCACTCAGGCCACATCAAAATCAAGCTCCACGGCGTCGTTCATCCCATATTCAATGGTATCAACCAAGGCCGTCACGGTGCATCCACACGCAAGGTCCTCCCTCTCCATCGGATCAGCATGTTCCAAAGAAGCAAACCCATTAACAACAGTAGCAATGGACAACTCAGGAACAAGATGATGGAAGTAACAGAGAGAGCTCCTCAAAAGCCTCCCGGCAACATCTCCCACATATAAGCGGAAGCGTTCGGAGGCCTGAGGAAGGAACCCCCTCCAAGACAGCTCTTGGTCTTGAGGAAGGCGAATGACGTCGAGAAGAGGAGACACGAGGCGCCCGAGCTCACGAAAACTTCTCTGAAGGACCGCCAAAAGAATCCTTTGCCCCATGAAGCTCGATCTGCGGCTCATTGATAGTGGCCTCTGACCATCCTTGGTCACCGAAGAATATAAAAACAAATATCGGAAGAAGAGCCGAGCAATAACAACCAAGAAGAGCAAAAAGGAGGGCAAAGAAAGTACCTTGACTTCTGGGCGACCTTGCCATAGGACTCAGTCAACTCGTCAGCAGTGGCTCGGGCCTCCTAGAGTTGTGAGCGAAGAGCTCGCTCGGACTCACGAGGCGATTAACCTCGCGCCCGCGAGGAGTCACTCTCTTGACCAAAAGAGGAAGACGGGAAGGTCCCACACAAAAGACTACAATAAAGTCAAAGTCAAAAGCTCGGAACAACGTCTCAAAGCAAGAAAGAGAATGGCGAGAAAAAGATCTCGATACATACACAGTACTTATGATCAAAAGCGGAGACAAAGCATCGGTGGCGGTCTTATATCAACAGACAAACCACCAACCCGAGAGGATAGATCGAATTCGAATCTCACGGTCCGCAAGAACCTTGGATCGAGAAAAGAGAGAAGGATCTGTCGAAGCTCGGGGTTGGTAGTATGCCTGGGCGAATCGGACCGGAAAGGCGTCCACTGCCGTACGCTCAGACAAAGTCGGAGAAAGAACATCCGGGAACCTCACAGTGGGCCTCCTACAAAAAAAGAACCCCACAGACTAAGCTACCTCATCTTGCGACACCGGAAAGAAGAACTCAAAGGAAGAGGACTTACCGGAATGACACTCGAGGGCGTGAGGGGGCGAGGCCGGCAACCACGAGAGGGTTTCACATCAAGAGCAACGGAACCGAGAAGAAGGAACCATGCCGAAGCCTCGGCTGCGAGAGCGAGGAGGGACTACGAGAAACAAACCTAATCGGGTCCCTTTGGAAAAACAAAGAACCACGACACTTGAGTACAAAGAAAAAAAGAACTCACGAGTTCGAACAAGAGACTCCACTTGCCCCTCGTCATGCTCAAAGAGCAAATCACGAGCACCATCACGAAAAGAATAGAAGCAAGGTTAACTTCGTATCAAAAAGAGTGGGTTTGACAAGAAAAAACAACCTCACCTAGGAGCATATTACACGTGGGCTCTGCAAAAGGCAGCTTGAAGCGCGAGCGAGTCCTCTTGGGCGTGGTGGCGTGAAGAAGCACCGGTTCTTCAACGCGAGCGTCTTGCACAGCTTACGGCCTAAAAGGGCAAGAACTTCGTGGATGCAGGGTAAAGGGAACATCTGAAGAACCACAATACTCATACCGGGAAGGACCAAAGACTCACCAAGTTTACCGAGGGGCGGTAGGCAATGAGGCCACGATCACGAGCGGACTCCTTGTAGTTACGGCCAAGATGCTAAGAAAAAGCAGTCGAGTCGAGAAAAGAACCCTTCTTGGATAAAAAGATCGAGAGAACAAAAATCACTTACAGCGGGAGGTGGATTAGCGGCGAGAATACTCCACGACTTTGAATCGGAGTTGTTGGAACATCCTTGTTGCATTTCTTAAAAAGCGCAATCACTAGAAACGAGGTTTAGAACCCATCTCTAATAACGGGCGCCCGAAATGCGCGTTGACATTCCCAAGTAAAACCACCATGTCGGTGATCCGAATAGGAACGTCAATGGGATAGATCTTGCCAAAGAAGATATTTATCCGCAAAGCGCCGCGGATCTATCATTGTAGCATTTCACCGGAAGTATTCGAGGGTATCGTTATTATATTTTTTTCAAAGGAAGGCATGGTGTAAAAGTCTCTAATTCGGACATGGTCAAGATGACACGAATGTATAATGGACCAATGCTCATAATAGGGGTAAAATAAGATAGGTAGTAGGATAACTTGACACACACACTCGAGCCAATCTCAAGGATAAATATAAAAGAATGAATAAAAGAATAAATCTAATATGGAGCAGGCATATCCTAGATAGTCATGTCAAGATAGCGAGATACACACATGTTCAAGCTGTTAGAGATTCTAATTCAAGAAAGCCAAGGTCTCTGCCGAGATTACTTCGGGCACCGCCCATGCCCAAGAAACGATGTCAGGCAATTAGCCTTTGCGCCGCACCGAATGTGGGGGGGGATTTCAAGGGGACGGACAAGGCTTGTCACGACCAAGCCGCCTACCCCCTCAACCGTGGGATGCGCCACAAAAGATAGGCAACCCCTAGCCCGGACACCACGTCTACACTAGTGATTATCACTCTAGCGTGTTAACAAGGCTTACCGTCCCGGGTCCTTCTACTAGAGTGCCGCCCCGAAGGAACGACTATCAATCCCACAACCCAACATCAACCAAGGCTAACTCTAGGTGGAACTCATTATATCGATCTAGTTCTTTGGTCTAAACATGTATGTATGATAGACTAAGCACGAAGTTCTATAAGACAAGATCATGATATAGGAACTATAGACTAGTTCTTCAACCAAGATTATATCACAAGAACTTTGCTCTAATTCAAGAACATGACAATATTGATAAGTAGAGAACAAGAACAAGATGAAGAACTCTAAATTGCTCATACCGAATAGCTCCAAAATGTCTTGTCTCCTTTATTTCTTTGCCCAACTCCTCCTAAGTACAAACTAAAAAGAAAGAAGAAAAGGAAGAAGAAGAAGAAGAAGAAAGAAAGAAAAGAAAGAAAGAAGAAAAAAAAAAGAAAGAGGGAGAAGAAGAAAAGAAGAAGAAAAAGAAAGAAGAAAAAAAAAGAAAGAAGAAGAGGGAGAAGAAGAAGAAGAAGAGGCTACATTGTGTGGTGTGTGTTACAATGGTGGGAGATGGCCTCCTTTTATAGGTAGAGGAGAGGGGCTCATTGGAAAATGTCCCTCCCCATATGGAAGGAGCCAAAACCGACACAGGAATACCTTCCTAGTTTGCTAAACCGAACAACCAACGTCGGCAGCGTCGGTTTGGAAGGTAACAAACCGCCTCGCCAAAGTTGGGCCCGAACCGCCTCGGCGGGGGAGTGCGGCCGCACAGTCGTCTTGTGCGCACCTGCTTTGGGCCCGTTCGGGCTTGGGCTTTGTCGGCTGGCGTATTTGGGCACGAAAAGTTGTATGGCGGTCTTTGCTCGGCCCGGTTCTGCGTGTTTGGTCCATTTCTCCCTTGGGCTTGATGTTCTTCGGGAATGCGCTTTCGGGGAGGCGCCTTTTGGTACATTTTCCACTTGTTTCTTATATAAATCTGCACAATATTATTTTGGCACTACAAATGGAATTATGTCAATAATAAATGCATATGTGTGTAGTAAGGTATAGTTTCACCCCCTTATTGGTAGAATGTTGACGTTGAAAATGTGTCGTTAGTATTTGTCAACAAACTCCCCAAAGCTTACCCTTTGCGCGTCCTCGAGCAAAAGGATAAGTAAATACTTGGTTGTTGATCGGGGAGTTGCTACTATGCGATTATGTTTTTCAAGTGCCATGGTTATATTAAGATTTTCTACTAGAGTTTGAATAAAATGGCATGCCTTTGCTCACCCTTTATTACCTTTCATCGTAGCGGGGCTTTTTAGCTTTTCTCAAAAAGCCTTGGGCGGTTGCGGATAGAGCGGTTATAACAGAAATACTTTTCATTCATCCTTTTGATCAACTTTCTCATCCGGGATTTATTTATTTAAATTCTATTTTGTTTTTGAAAGTATGGGCTTTATTGCTATATATATATATTTTTTTTTTTTTGAGAGGTGGGCTCTGCTCGCCCTAGACTTTGTCTTTTATTTCCTCTCTTGTTTTTTTTTGGAGATGTGGGCTCTACTAGCCCTCGGACACATGTCCATTTTCATCTCTCTTTTTTTTTTTTTTTTTTTTTTTTAGCATAGCCATATCATTTCTCTTTTCTTTCAAATTAGATTCCCGGATGTCAAGTCTCTCTTTTGGACGAAATCATAGCAAATCCATTTGTACCATGTCATACTTGGCAACAACTTAGACTAGATAGAGCCTATGCAACCCACATGAATCGGGTTTTTTTTTTTTTTTTTAGGATGAGTTTTTAGACTTAGCCACTAAACCCAAACTTTAGAAAAATTTGAATTATAAACTAGGCACGAGGCAAAACATAAAAAGCAGAGCAACTATTCATCATTTCAACGGGGGTAGAACTAAACATTTCTACAACACATATATATGGAATGAAAAAAATCTCCTCTCTCTCTTTCTTCTTCCCTCTTTTTTTTTTATTATTATTATTATTATTATTATTATTATTATTATTATTATTATTATTATTTTTATTCTCATACCTCATCATTCATATAAGATAAGAAAATAAGCGAATGGAATGTGAGATCTGAGTTACCTTTGTGGGAGTCCTCCCCAAGCTAGCTTTTGACTTACCTTTGGTTTATGAGCGTTGCTAGCTTGTGCACACTATGAATGGATCTTTGATTAACATCGTATTTTGGCGTGCCCGGAGACTCCCCCAAGCTTGTCTTGTGATGATCTTGGAAGAGCGGGACAACCATTCTTGGGGTTTCAAAGGGTTTTTATTATTATTTATTTTCATCATTTTTTTTTGGTTCACCAAACAACCCTGATCTCCATTGTCATCTTTCGGACTTACCCTCATGATGTTGATAAATTCCTACGGGGGGTTAGTCCATATGGTCAACAAAATCTACACTCGCGACTCGATTCAATAATCAAACTCGACTCCATGTCTAATCGATTAGGGTAGACTTTTGACCTAAGCACCATGCTCAATTCAAAAAGTCTATGAAAGTATGATCATCATGAATGATCACCACTCCCAAACCATAACATGCTAGCATACAAAAAGGGCGCATGAAATAAAAACAAGATTCATCCAATGGAGATAAAGGCATTGCAAGGTGAACAAAATGATTATAGTTTTTTTATATACTAAAAAATTTATTCGAGAAAATATGTTTTATTTAGGAAAATAATTTTTTTTCTTAGTTAGTTTTTCATAGAAGAGTTTATTTTATTTATAAGATTTTTATTTTAGTTTTTCAAAAATATTTATTTATAGATTTTTTTTTGTGTAGTAAATATTTTTGTTTATTTTGATAATAAAATATTTTATAAAACACTTTTTTTGGAAGGTAATGGACGGAGGATGAGAGTGTAGGTTTCTCATTACCTTGGTAGGGTCCTCACGCCCAAGCTAGCTCAATGCTTATTGGATCGGGGTTGTACCCTCGTGCTTTTGGTCTTTTCCTTCATGGTTAGTATATGGTAGATTCATGGGTGGACTTACCATCCTTTGCGATTACAAATTTTGAAACATATGCGGGGAAGGAGCAAAAGAGCGGCTTGTTGTTTTTTTTTTTTCAAAGATTTTTATTTTAGGATTTTTATTATCAAGGGAGAACATAAAAGCTTCACCAAACCTTTCATACTCAAACAAGGTTAAGATAAAGATGCAATATAAGTCTAGCCTTGTTTTATCTCCATGATGAAATAATTTTTTTATATATATATATGGAGATAAGTATGAGTAAAAAAAATTGGTGAATTATTACCTTTGCATACCTGAGTGTGTGTACCAACCACGTATGAAGGCAAGATGTTGAAAACTCCGTGGTGGTAGCTTGATGATCTATCTCGGGGCGGGCCACAAGGCTTAGGTGATACACACGGGTAGTGTATATGGACCATTGGCCTTAGTGGTCACAAAGGTGTAAAGGAGGATGTTCCTCCTTTCCTTTTCCTTCTTTTTTTCTTTACTTTTTTTTTTTTTTCTTTTGTTGGACCTCTGCGTGCACAGTGTACTTGACCAAACGACTTGATGATAGAGTTCATAATTCTTTGCATCGGTAGCGTGATGATCTTGATTTGGTAATGACTTCCTCACACGGGTAGGGGAGGCGGACCAAACTCACCGGGTGCAACAAAGGTCTTGGGAGAGAAAAGATCCCTTCTTGCTTACATGGAAGCAATGAAGGGTGGAGTCAGTGTCTTCATTGTTTACTTTGACCATATGGGGCCAACCTTCTCCTCTCTCCTCTTATTTCTTTTTTTCTATATTTTTTTTTTTTCTTTTTATAGCAAGGAGGGCTAACTCTTATTCATCTCTCTCTTTTTTTTTCTCTCTTTTTTTTTTTTTTTTTTTTTCACTTCTCTCTTTTTTTTTTTATGATCCCCTTGCACGTGGAACTTGATATTATCACCGTCCTCCCTCTCACACTTGGACTTTTCGTGAAAAAGCCAAGTGTGAAAAAATCGAGGTCTCCTTTTGAGTGTGTTCCTCCGTCCAAGAGCATCAAAGTTTTCTTGATGTAGCCCCCATGTTTTCAAGCATCGCGTGCCTCTTTGTTCTTCTTAGTCTCCACGAAAATGGTTAGCGACAAGAATACCCGAAGGTGCATACTAACTAGATGACATGTCCTTGCTTTTTATTTATAAGATTTTTTTATAAGAGTTTTTTTTATATATATATATTTATAAAAGATTTTTTTCTTTTAGATAAGCCAAAAGATGAACAAAGATCACTACACATGCATATTATCGGGAACATGTCCTAATAGATCATCCCTTTAACCAACGCCTTCCCGACAGCGGCGCCGAAATGCTTGTTGCATTTCTTAAGGCGCAATCACTAGAAAGCAGGTTTTAGAACCCATCTCTAATAACTTGGCGCAAGAAATGCGCCGTGACATCCCAAGTAAAACCACCATGTCGGTGATCAGAATGGGAGCGTCAATGGGATAGATCTTGCCAAAGAAGATATTTATCCGCAAGCGCACGGGATCTATCATTGTAGCATTTCACCGGAAGTATTCGGGGTATCGTTATTATATTTTTCCCAAAGGAAGGCATGGTGTAAAAGTCTCTAATTCGGACATGGTCAAGATGACACAAATGTATAATAGACCAATGCTCATAATAGGGGTAAAATAAGATAGGTAGTAGGATAACTTGACACACACACTCGAGCCAATATCAAGGATAAATATAAAAGAATGAATAAAAGAATAAATCTAATATGGAGCGGGGCATATCCTAGATAGTCATGTCAAGATAGCGGATACACACATGTTCAAGCTGTTAGAGATTCTAATTCAAGAAAGCCAAGGTCTCTGCCGAATTACTTCGGGCACCGGCCCACGCCCAAGAACGATGTCCGGCAATTAGCAACTGCGCCCGCCCGAGCGTGGGGGGATTTCAAAGGGACGGACAAGGCTTGTCACGACCAAGCCGCCTACCCCTCAACCGTGGGATGCGCCACAAAAAGATAGGCAACCCCTAGCCCGGACACCACGTCTACTTGGTGATTATCACTCTAAGCGTGTTAACAAGGCTTACGTCCCGGGGGTCCTTCTACGAGGCGCCGCCCCGAAGGAGCGACTATCAATCCCGCAACCCAACATCAACCAAGGCTAACTCTAGGTGGAATTCATTATATCAATCTAGTGCTTTGGTCTAAACATGTATGTATGATAGACTAAGCACGAAGTTCTATAAGACAAGATCATGATATAGGAACTCTAGACTAGTTCTTCAACCAAGATTATATCACAAGAACTTTGCTCTAATTCAAGAACATGACTATATTGATAAGTAGAGAACAAGAACAAGATGAAGAACTCTGAAGGACCGGATTGGCGACCAGAGGGGGGGGTGAATGGGAGCCTCAACTAAATTATTTCGAATTAGTGATCGTGTAGCTCTCACAACCCCTCGGAGCAATTTGAACAACACTCGGTATGATCACGACCTTGGATGCAAGGTGGATGACCTAGAGTTTGCTCTAGAGTCCGCGACGGATCAATCGGAACCAATTCAAAACGACCACGCAAGAGGAGAAGAAAAACGACACCAAAAGCGGGAGCTCGGGATTTGTCCGTCACGGGAACCGGACTGTCCTCAAGCTCAGTGCGGACTTATCCACTCGGTAGGTCGGGACTGTCAGGCGAAGAAACCGAAAACCAACGGATCTGGCTGCTGCTTTGCGAATTTTGAGGCGGATTGTCGCTAGATGGCCGGACTGTCGCGGCCAAATTCGAAAACTCAACTCCTCGGAACAGATTCTGGACTCGGTGGAGAAATGCTTGCGGACTGTCCCGCTTGAGCGGGACTGTCGGTGTACAAAATCAAAACCAAACTTCTGCGGCCCGGTTACGGACCTGCCGCGGCCCCGCTTCGGTACATCGCTTCGGGGCGGACTTGTCCGCGTGCCAGGCGTGGCAAAGTGGACCACGGCCTCGGGCTCGAGCTGGTTGAGTCCCGGCGGCGGCTGGGTCCGCGCTCGGGGCGCGGACTGCCGCGCCTCCGGGGATACGGCCTGGGCGGTGGGCGCCGCCGGCGGCGACTCTCCACAAACTCGATCCAAACTCACTCAAATCGAAACCTCAGGTCACAAGAATTGAGCCATAGCATCTAGGCATGTGGGTGACCGTTTCCCCCAAAGAAATTTCGAGTTTGACGGAGTGAATCAAGAGAAATCGCGGATCACACCAAGAACACACCAAAAAGTCATCTCCGATCCAAAACTCGCCCGATCTACGTGCTCGTGAGGAATTAGCTCAAACCCTTGGGTGGAAATGATCCTCTCACGTCCTAGCACGAATCAAGGCAAGAAAAACGAGATCAAACGGTGCCAAATCGAAGAAATCGCGAAGAGAATAGAGGGAGAAAGGAGGAACTCGGGAAGAGCAAGTGAAGAACGAAAATCACTACACAAGAACACACAAGAACACCGATCAATCATCCCAAAACGCCACCATGTGACGGGCTACTTAGAGCTAGCCCTTGCTCAAAGGATTCGATACAAGATCGGTGGACCTCTCACACCAATGTCTGGAAACCCTAGCTAGGAATTGTAAAATGAGAGGCAAGGGAGGATGAAGGGGTATGCCTCTGCTAAATAGCCCCATATTCCCTCTGCCTAAACTACCCCTAAGATACATGAGTCGGTCTTGTAACCCTAAGGCTATTTCGGTCGACTCGGGTAATCTTCGATCCGGCGACCACCGCGCCTCCTCATCGGTAGCCTTGCTTCCACGCAACCTCCCGATGCCGCCACGTGTCGTCCTTCCGTCAGCCCAGGAAAGCCTCGGGTTTTGTGGCCCAAACCCCGAGAAACCAGCGCCCGTGGTTTTGAGGCCCAAACCCACGAAACCAGCGCCGATGGTTTTGAGGGCAAACCACCAAACCTCCTCGACCGCGTGTCATGCCGTCTTGACCACCCAGAGTCGCCAAGTCATCCAGAGCTCCACTGCTCGATCTTGACCCGTCGACACGGTCCTGCCCGCGTCCTCTTGCATCCGTCGATGTCCCGGATACCGACCACCATGGCTAGCCACCGGCGATCCGGTCCTTTCGGTCAAGCCTCACGTCCGTCCTTCACCTCCGGCGGTCCGTCGGCCGGCCGCGTCCTCCTTGGCCCCTTCACCTCGCCGTCGGCTACCATCTCCGAGCTCCACACACGCATACCCACGAACCAAGAATCGTCTTGACACACTCCACGTATCTTGCGGTGAAACATAGCGAAAGCATAAAGATAAAAAGAAAATAGAGGAAGAATGTTGGTTGTTGACAATCACTCCATCACAAAACTAAACACATGTGACCTATATCAACCATGTGTTCGCAATCTCCCCCTTGATGAGTGCATTGTCAACATTCAACACAAAAAACGAGAAGGTAGAAGATAGCACATCAAGTGAACACAAAATGGACAAAAGCTAAAGGCAGTCACTAGATAGCAAACATGGAGCAAAAACTTGGTTCCCAAAGACATGGGCAAAAGGAAATTTGGACACAACCAAGCTAAACAAACGGCTAGTCCTCAAGAAGAGGTAGAAACAGGCTCAACACCACTAGCACGGCTCCAAACCAATTACTTTTGCACACAAACGGCTAGACCCTCAAGGCAGAGGCAAAAGGCTCAACACATCTAGCTCAAAGTGTTACTCCCCCTAGACAAAAGCGATCCACTTTCTTTGTATCTTTCTCCCCCTTGTTGGCACATGCACTAATCAAGCTATGAAAATGCAATATGTCACAATGCAAAGCTTCAAGATTATATTCAACCGAATGAGAGAGGGCTCAAAGTGGTACCATAGCAACAAATTACAAGTGCTAGCGAGCTCAAGCTAAACAAGTGATATGAAATATGGCACAAAGCATTTTGAGCAAATTTTAGTATCTTGCAAAAGGAGGTTCACCATCAAACATAGCACCTAGCACAAGTAGATAGGAAACCAACTAAGTGCTCAAACATAACTAGGTGAACTACCCCAAGCGGCGTTCGGACATCATGCTAGACATTATGGCACAAACTTGTGAGGTTCATTTTAGTTCGAGTTGCGGGTTCACAAGTTACAAGAGAGCATGCAAGTGGTTATCCACATTTGCCTTGCCTTACTAATCAACCATGTCAAGCCTATCGTGAGCAATGATTAGCTTAAGACAATGGTCTAGGTCAAACACAATGAAGTCAAGTTCATTCAAAGAGTGCGGTGAAAGCGGTCTCAAACTTCAAAGTGTGGCAAAATGGACCCACTCGATCTTTTCATCACTTTAGCTTTAGACTTCACGTTTTAGCATGGTATTATCATGAAGATCTAAGCAAGTGAATGAATCAAAGCATGAGACATAGCTACCAAGGATACACATAAAAGCTCAAAGGATCTCAACATCCTACTCATGATAGAAGCTAGCTCAAGGGTGAACCAAGATTTAATTTCATCATTCATTAATCAAGTTCACATGTGGAAAAAGTTGCTCGACTCATAACATACATCAAATGATTAACAAGAGCTAAAGCTTGAAGCACTATCATACTCATACTACTAAGAGCACAACCTCATTCAAATCAATATAAAAGTGAAGCTCATGATATGCAAGTATGATACAAAAACAAAAACAAACCTAAGAGCTACAAGCGTACATCAACTACAAAGCTACCCCTCAAAATGGATAGCAAACTCCCAACTCTCCACGGAGCTTAGCAAAACGGACTTGGTCTAGTGGTTTTGTGAAAATGTCATAATCTGTTGCTCCGTGTAAACATCTTTGTACATCTATGTCCCCTTTCTCACAGTGATCTCTCGGGAAGTGGTACCTCACCTCTATGTGTTTAGTGCGGGAGTGAAGGACGGGGTTTTTGGCAACACTCACGGCTCCCATGCTATCACACAACAAAGGTACACGAGAAAAGCTCAAGCCAAAGTCTCTCAAAGTGGCAACCATCCACGGCGGTTTGGGAACAACAAGCGGCGGCGGCTACATACTACCTTCAACCGTCGGCGGCGACACCACCTTTGCTTCCTAGGCGACCAAGACACAAGAGAAGTACCAAGGCGGCGGTACCAGAGGTAGACTTTCTATGCATACGATCACGGAATAATCGAGTCTGAATAACCAACCCGGGGAGAGGATGGAAGAGGCCGAGTACCATAGGCCAAACTTCGAGGGTAAGCGCAAGTACCCTAAAGATCCTCTTCCACGACTGAAAGTGAGAGGTCTTGTGGCGGCGAAAAGCGTCTTGCGCGAGAGGCACACTGGGCCCCGGATGTCGGGCGAGCCGCCGTCGGTACAGCAGCGATCCGATCATACTTCTGTACTCCCTTTGGTCCACGGCTTCTCCATCCTTGTCCTCGTCCGGGGCCGTCGTCGTCGACATGGGCGTCGAAAAGAACTTGGCCTCACCCATGCGAAAACTTGCGGATCATGTCCTTCGTGTACTTGCCACGGTGTGCGAAAATCCTGTCCTTGGTTTGCTTGATTTGAAGTCAAGGAAGTAGGTCAACTTCGCCCATCATGCTCATCTCAAACTCCACACTCATCATCTCTACAAAACTTCGATACCATAGAATGTGAAGAGCCACCAAAAGATGATGTCATCTACATAGATACGGACTAGGAGGATATCATTGCCTTTCCTAAGCAAGAACAAAGTCTTGTCTACGGTCCCCATCACAAAACCCTTAGCTAGGAGAAAAGCTTTCAATCTCTCGTACCACGCTCACGGGGCTTGTTTTAGACAGTACAAAGCTTTGTACAACTTGTACACATAGTGCGGGTGTTTAGGATTTTCAAACCCCGGGGTTGCCTCACATAAACCTCCTCCTCTATGAACCCATTTAGGAAAGCACTCTTGACATCCATTTGGAAGAGCTTAAAACCCTTTGAGGCTGCAAAAGCAAGCAAGATCCTAATGGCTTCTATGCGGGCTACAGGGAGGGAAGGTTTCCTCATAATCTATACCCTCTTTCTGACAAAACCCTTGGGCAACTAATCCGGCTTTGTTTCTCACCACCACTCCATCCTCACTTTGTTTGTTCTTGAACACCCACTTGGTTCCTATGGGATGGCACTCAGCTGGAGGTGGCACTAAAACCCAGACTTGGTTTCTCTCAAAGTTTTGCAGTTCCTCATGCATGGCATTTACCCAATCAGAGTCGAGATAAAGCGGTGTCAACATCTTTGGGCTCAAGAGTGGAAAGCGAATGCGAGAATGAGCGAAATGACACATGGCATAAGATTTGGAATGAGTTACCCTCGATTGGAGTCCTCAATCATGGTCTCAGGGGGATGGTGGCGCTGAATGTCTTTGGCGCCCGTCTTGTGAATGTCGCCTCCCCCTCGGCTTGGAGGCGGGAACCTCCTTAGATCACGGTCATCTCGGCTGAGGGAGGCTGCTCCATGGGACCCCATGAAGTAGTGGTAGTAGGGTGCAGTCCGTGGCGGTCGTCGTCGTCACGAGGGGTCAAGCCCCAGGCAAGCGGTGGAGTAAACCGGGATCACCCGGCCAACATCTTCTGCTCCTCCTCCACAAAGATGCTCTGCTCCATTTCCTCCTTTCACCCCACACTCAAACACGAGAAGAGGAACAAAGGCGCGATCTCATCGAAAAGGTAACCTCACATGTCTCTACAACGCGGTTAGTCTCAAGATTTAGAACTCTATAAGCATGTGAGTGTAAAAAGCATATCAAAGAAAAATGCCATCGGTGATCGAGACTCAAACTTGTCGAGATTACCTTGCTTGAGAATGAAGCACACGCATCCAAACACACGGAGTGACTCACCTTGGGCAATCTCCCAAACCGCGGCTCATATGATGTCTTCTTGGTGAAAGCACGGAGGAAAATGCGGTTGGAGACATGGCATCTTTGTGTTGATTGCCTCAACCCAATACTTCCTCGGCGTCTTGTGTTCATCGAGCATGGTCCTCGCCATCTCCACAAGCGTCAGGTTCTTCCGCTCGACAATCCCATTTCTTTGCGGCACATAAGGACTAGAAAACGGTGCTTTCGACACCCAAGTTAGCGCAAAGAGACTCGGGCGAGAATTCTTGAATTACGTGCCATTGTCACTTTGCGAATCGCTCGAATGGCTGTCTCACGGTAACTTTCGGTTCTCGATCTCAAAATAAGATCTCGAGCAAAACCGAAAGCCTCATCCTTGCCCTCCATGAAAAAGACCCAAGAGTATCTCAAAAAAATCGTCAGCGATCACTAGACAATACCACTTCCCACCGTGACCTTACCGAGATGGACCGGCGGTGTCCATGTGAAAAAGGATCTCTCGGGTCTCGAGGTCATAATCACAGTGGCCCGGTGGGTGAGAAGCGGATACCATCTTCGGAGTGGCGGCGGGGATGACAAACCAAATCCTTCTCAAATTTTAGCTTAGGCAATCCTCGGATTAGACCCATTGAACTCAACCTCGTGAGAAGGTCAAAGCTCAGTGTCCAAGTCTCCTATGCCATTTCCACAAATCGAGGAGGAGGACCCGGCCAACAAGCAACAAGGCGTGCCAAAACCTCGAGAAAAAAATCAGCGCGAAAGACTTGTCCAAAGCGGCACAATCCGGCAAATGAGATCATCGCGAGAATCCAAAACTCAAGAGCATCAACCTTAAAGCGTACCTCATACCCATACGCCATAAGCTAGGAGGCGAAGCGGGGTTGAAGTGCGGGTTGGAGAGCAGGCGCCACATCCTTGAGTACAAAGTGGTCATTGATCACGATAGACCCTCCGCGACGAGAATCTTCCCCTTGTTGCTATCCCGAAAGTGATATACTCCTTAGTCTTCATGGGGGTGAGGCGGGAGAACCATTTTTGAATTTCGTCATGTGGCGAGAACAGCGGAATCAATGAGCCACATGTCCTCCGGCCTTCCATCTGTATCAGCGATAGTACATGGGATGAGCAAGTGGCACATCACTGGGGTTAGTGAACTTGGAAGAGTACCGGTGTTGACCACCTTGCCCAAGATAGGCATTAGGCAAAACAACCATCCCGTCCCATCTTACCCAAGTGCTCATCACGCACAACAAAGCGTGGAGCACTCCTCTGTCAAACTCAAAACTCCCAAAGCGAGGATCGACATCCACTCGCGAACACGACCACCACGGGTCTCACAAACTGTGGCCTAGCCCTTTGAGGCCTCCTACCTTCAGGCCTAACAAAGCGCCTGCGGCAGCGTTGCACACCCTTCACATACATGCCAAGTGATGGGTGATACAAGTCATGGTTCTCAAACTCAACAGCGCCTAGCATCCCTCTTCCTCCTAAAGCAAAACTCAATCAAGTGACCATCCCTATGACAATACTCACGGTGATACCTCACCTCTCTCTTGGGTGGTTCTTTGGCTCACTCTCTTGGGTGGATAGTTCACTCTTGTTGTGGTCTTGGCTTTAGGAAGGGGTTTCCTCGGGGATCTTGGGCAAAGTGTCAAGTGGGTTCTTGAGGTGGTTTGGTTTGGGAAAACTCCACACTTGTTTAGGAGGTGGAGTCTTTGTGGGCTCTTGGAGAATGCCATCTTGCACAATAGGCTTGGAAGGCTCGGGTGGGGTGATCTTGGTCCATTTGGGAGTGTTTGCTAGTTTCTCACTTTCGAGCTCAAACCACTACCTTGACCAACCTTCCCATAGATAACTTCACCCTTCCCACCTATAGCAAAGCCTAATCCCGATGTGTCGGTCTCCCTCTTGAGCTGACTCATCATCATGCCAAGCTGTGGCTCTCCACTAGACACCCAACTTCGGGGGACCGAGCGAAGGTACTTGTTCTCCTCTTCGACTCTCCCCTTGTCATGCACACAAGACATGAGCTCCAACTCAAAGCTTCACACTTAGCACACTTCAGCATGGGGCTATCTAAGTTGGCCTTCTCAAAGCACGGCAAGCTTGGTAACCTTCTCTGCCAACTTCGGATCGCAAAATTCTGGACAAGACTTTACAAGCACTCAACAACATAGGCAGCCTTGACTCCAGCGTGCTCATCTAGCAAAGCCCAGAGTACTTGGGTACAAAGACATGATGCTAGACATATGCACGGCACAAGCGTCACACTCGGTCTCATCGGACACATCCACGGGCTTCCTAAGCAATTCTATCTCCGTCATAGCCATCTCCCACTTCTCCTTGTACTCCTTCCTCTCCCTAGCGGCTCAAGCGAGCAACTTCTCTTGACAAACAAAGCGCATCGCCCAAAGACTCAACTTCATCGAGAGAGGGATTCGATGAGTGGGTGATACCTCGGGAGAAGAGTCGCCGTCATAGGGCTTGGGTTGTCGGTCGCACCAGCGTCGAGGGCCATGGTGCAAAAGCCCCGTACTTGGGTTGGCGGCGAAGCACAATCCATTCGACTGTCCTCGACCTTGCGCTCGGGCTCCTCGTCGGCCGGGAGGAAGAATGCCCGTCTGAAGAGTCATTGTTGAATTCGTTTGGAGGGAGGGAAGCGTGCTTGTGCTCCTTGGCAAGCAAGGGTACTTCTTCTTGATTGCCTCCTTGTCGAAGCCCTTCTTGGACTTGTACTTGCCGGGGATGTACTCGCTTGTCCTTGCGCTTGTCGTGGTAGTACTTCTCGCCCAGTGTACTTGTCCTTGTTCTTCTTGGGGGCGAAGCGACAGCGAAGTGGTCGGGATCTCCGCTTTTCGAAGCATCCACCCTTGGAAGCACCGCCTCGCCCGGCCGGTTCAAGCGGTTGTTGTGGAACCGCGAGAATCGGTGATGACTAGTGCAAGCTCATCATCCCCAAGACTCTCCATCTGCTCCTGCATCCGCGGACATCAAGGAAGACAAGGCAAAGCGACATCTATGAAGGGTTAGCGAAGCGAACCGCCCTTACGAGGCGCGGAGCGTGTTCGGCGCGGAGGGGTTCTTGAGCCGCTGGATACGAGCTTCAATCTCACGAAGACTTAAGCTTGCTGTAGAGCTCATCGGGAGTGAGGGTGTAAGTAGTTTGCGAGACTCCATGATTGCGGACACCTTCACATCCCACCTTCGATCCAGGCGTACAAGAGCGCGCATCGCCTTCTGTGCTCGTCCAACCTCTCCGATGATGGCTTGTTTGCGAAGCTTGTTGCGGTCGTGCGAAACCTAGCAAAGAGAATCGATGGACTCGCCATCAAGCTGGATGGAGGTTGTTGTACTCTCTCTTGTAGGTCTCGTATAAGGCGGGCCTTTACTTGTAGGGTTCCCTCATGGTAGCTCTCAAGAGTTTTCCACACTTCACGAAAAAGTCTCACAAGTGGCAACTCTCTCGAACTTCGGTATCCTTGAGGCTAGAAACAAGACACTCCTCGCTCGGTTGTTGGCATTGTGTTGGGCTATCTAATCCTCACCCACTAGGCGGCTAGCACTTGGTAGTTCTCATCCTCAACAATCTCCCATACTCTCAATCTATCCCCATGAGATGCGCTTGCATCTTGATCTTCAATAGGGATAGTTGGTGCCATCGAACTCAGGAGGCTTGCCACAAAGTGACCAAACCTCTCCATGTCGCCTTCTACGGATCAAGAACCGATTAAGGTAGATATGACCCTTAACTTTGCTTTGATACCAATTGAAGGACCGGATTGGCGACCGGGGGGTGAATGGGAGCCTCAAATAAATTCTTTCAATTTTTGATGGTGTAGCTCTCACAACCCCAAACAATTTGAACAACATTCGGCATGATCCACGACCTTGGATGCAAGGTGGATGACCTAGATTTGCTCTGGAGTCGATGCGCGGATCAGCTTGAACCAATTCAAAACGACCACGCACAAGAGAAGAATCGACAAAGCGGGAAATGGAGTCCGACCTAAGACCAACAGCAAACACTAAAACTGTGAGACTTTCACTCGGCCCGGTCGGATTGAACAATGAAACAAAGACTAGACAAGTCGATGGGGACGAACTACTAGAAATCTTTGCTAGATGGCGGACCTCGCGGCCAAGCCGAACTCAGCTCCTCCGGAGAGTTTGGATCTTTGGAAACCGTCCGCGAACTATCCCGCTTCAAAGGCGGGAGTCCGGTGTACAAAATCCAGAAACAAACTTCTGGAATGTTGAACCTAAAATGCCGCGGCAAACTGTAAAGCTGCGGGGCTTTTTGTCGCGTGCCCGGCTTGGACAAAGTGGACCACGGCCTCGGGCTCGAGTGGCTAAGTCCCGAGGCAGCCCCGTGTCCGAACTCAAAAATAAGCCCCAAACAAAATTCCTTGAAACTTGATCCAAATCAAACTCACTCAAATGAAACCTCAAGTCACAGACAGCCATAGCATCTAAGGCATGTGGGTGACCGTTTCCCCAAAAGAAATTTTGAGTTTGTGAGTGAATCAAAAGAAATCACGGATCACACCAAAACACACACCAAAATCATCTCCGATCCAAAACTTCGCCCGATCTACGTGCTCGTGAGGAATTAGCTCAAACCCTTGGGTGGAAATGATCCTCTCACGTCCCTAGCATGAATCAAGGCAAGAAAAGCGAGATCAAGCGGTGCCAAATCGAAGAAATCGCGAAGAGAATAGAGGGGAAAGGAGGAACTTCGGGAAAGAACAAGTGAAGAACACAAATCACTACACAAGAACACACAAGAACACCCGATCCAATCATCCCCAAAAGCCCACCATGTGACGGGCTACTCGAGCTAGCCCTTGCTCAAAGGATTCGATACAAGATCGGTGGACCTCTCACACCAATGTCAAAACCTAGCTAGGAATTGTAAAATGAGAGGCAAGGGAGGATGAAGGGTATGCCTGCGCTAAATAGCCCCATATTCCCTCTGCCTAAACTACCCCTAAGATACATGAGTCGGTCTTGTAACCCTAAGGCTATTTCGATTAGGCTACGGGTAATCTTCGATCCAAGATGACCACAGCGCCTCCTCATCGGTAGCCTTGCTTCCACGCAACCTCCCGATGCATGCCCGTCGTCCGTCCGTCCTTCCTTTCGTCCGTCCGGAAAGCCTCGGGTTTGTGGCCCAAACCCATGAAACCAGCGCCGTGGTTTTGAGGCCCAAACCACGAAACCAGCGCCCGATGGTTTGAGGGCAAACCACCAAACCTCCTCGACACGTGTCATCGCCCGTCTTGACCACCGTCGCCAAGTCATCAGAGCTCCACGCTTTCTTGCACCTGCGCTTCGCCGTCTTGACCCGATCGACACGGTCACGCCCGTCCTCTTGCATCCGTCGATGTCCCGGATGTCGGCCACCATGGCTACCCACCCGGCGATCGGTCACTTTCGGTCCAAGCCTCACGTCCGTCCTTCACCTCGCGATGCACGTCGGCGGCGTCCTCCTTGGCCCCTTCACCTCGCGTCAGCGGCTACCATCTCAGAGCTCCACACACGGCCACGAACCAAGAGATCGTCTTGACACACTCCACGTATGCGGTGAAACATAGCGAGAGCATAAAAGATAAAAAAATAGAGGAAGAATGTTGGCCCATTGACAATCACTCCATCACAAAACTAAACACATGTGACCTATATCAACCATGTGTTATAAACTCCTAAATTACTCATACCGAATAGCTCCAAAATGTCTTGTCTCCCTTTATTTCTTTGCCCAACTCCACCTAAGTACAAACTAAAAAAAAGAAAAAGAGGAAGAAAAAAGAAAGAAGAAAGAAGAAGAAAAGAAAGAAAAGAAAGAAAAGAAAAAAAAAAAGAAGAAGAAGAAAGAAGAAGAAAGAAAGAGAAAGAAAGAAGAAAGAAAAAGAAAAAAAGAAGAAAGAGGGAGAAGAAGAAAAGAAAGAAGAGAGAGAGGCTACATTGTGTGGTGTGTGTTACAATGGTGGGAGATGGCCTCCTTTTATAGGTAGAGGAGGGGGCTCATTGGAAAATGTCCCTCCCACATGGAAGGGCCAAAACCGACACAGGAATACCTTCCCTAGTTTGCTAAGCAGAGCCAACCAACATCGACAGCGTCGGTTTTGGAAGGTAACAAACCGCCTCGCCAAAAGTTGGGCCCGAACCGCCTCGGCGGGGGTGCGGCGCACGGGTGGTGCAGCGCGCACCCTCTTCGGGCCCGTTCGGTTTGGGCTTTGCGGTGGCGTATTGTAGCCACGAAAAGTTGTATGGCGGTGTTTGCTCGGCCCGGTTACGCGTGTTTGGTCCATTTCTCCCTTGGGCTTGATGTTCTTCCCGGAATGCGCTTTCAGGGAGGGCGCCTTTTGGTACATTTTCCACTTGTTTCTTATATAAATCTGCACAATATTATTTTGGCACTACAAGTGGAATTATGTCAATAATAAATGCATATGTGTGTAGTAAGGTATAGTTTCACCCCCTTATTGGTAGAATGTTGGCGTTGAAAATGTGTGGTTAGTGACCATCAACAATCCTTGACACAAAGCGAAGAAATCCATCGGCTCCTCCTCGGACAACTCGGCCTCCACCACCAGCACGAGAAGGATCCTCGGGACCCGGTGTACTCGGGAAGCCATACTTCTCTGCGGACATCAAGGGCTGAACCGACGCGAAGAAAGCGGCAGCAATGCGGGGCCGCTAAGACCAGCTCCGGCTTGAGAAATTTAACTTTCGGTGACAAACTCGGCAACCCTCGGAGCTCATCCGGGAGAGTCGACATTGAAAATTTGTCGGGTCAACGGGGGCTCATAGAGTCATGAGTCGGCCAAGTGCGGGGGGAGGGTTGTTCACATAGAACCAACGGGCGCCAACCGAGAGGAGAAATCGGAAGATCATAATCCAAAAAATGCCGCTTTCCGGCCACGACGAGGTGTCTGGATCGAAAACACATCCAAGCGGATGGGTGGGATCCGGGCGAAGCCGAAGAAATAGCGAAAGAGCTTTAGGGAAGGAGGAATGCCATATGAATGTCTCCACGAGGCATGAACAAAGATAGAAAAGAAGAAGAACCCCGTTCGGGGAAAGATGAGAAGAGCAATCGTAGGATTGAAGAAACTCATGGAAAAAGTCAAAAAGCGGGAAGCGGGGCCCCGGATCCCGCAAGCGTGAACGAAACAACCTCGAGAGGATTAGGGCGGGAAGGCGATGACCTATAGGCAAGCGCGCCACCCGGGAGAAAGGGGAGGGGGAGAGCCTCGCCTCTCCCGGCTCGCCATGTCCTCCCCGGTGGCGACGGACTCGGCCCGGATCTTCGGGGACTTCTCCATCTCGGGGGATGGCCTCCCTCTTCCCCATGACGGCAGAAGGGGACCCCTTAGTCATCGAGGGAGCGGATGGTGGCGACAATCGGCAAGTGGCGGCGCGAGAAAAAGAAGAAGAGAACAGCCTTGCAAGAAGAACTAGGGCAAAAAGGATTCGCTAATGGCGCAAAAGCAAATGGCGGAGGGAGAAAGAAGGAGGCGGCCATATCCAGTATTTAAGGGACGGAAAATTTCCCTACCGTTCACGAGGATAAACTCTCCATAAGCGGGGCCTCTACAACCGAATTAAATTCGAGTGACAAGCGCTCTCCCTTTTATGCGAGCGGTCACAGCGGAGGAGGCGACACAACGGTCAAATGGCTCGTCGTGGAAGGAAAAAGAACCTTACAACCGCCATTACCAATGCGATGCGTGAAAAAGGCGCCGGAAAAATGTCAAACAAGGCGACAAGACCGGAGGCTCGAAAAAAGAAACGGTCAAAAATCCCGGGAGGGCGAGAAGAACCTCTAAGATTCCTTTCAAAGAAGAACTCCAAGGCGCTCGGGGCTCTGAGGATACCCCCGGATAAGTTTTTCGGTCGAGAAGAACTTCGAGGATGAGAGATCTCAAGATCACGTTAAATGCTTCATCAGAAGAGCAAGGAAAAAACTCTCATGACTCATACTTGAGATGCTCGGGGGCTGGGGGCTGAAGATCCATCGAGGAGAAAAACTCCAAAAAATACGAGAAGAACTTCGAGGACAAAGGAAAAAGATCTCAAGACCAAAAGCTTAAAGCTTCATCCGGGAGGGCAAGAAAAACTACCCTCACGACTCATATGAAGAGATGCTCGGGGAGCTTGCGGAAGAAGAAGCGATCACGAGAGAAGAAGAACTTCGAAGGCGAGAGACAAAAGAACTCAAAGACCTTCCGACTCTTTGTACCAAAAAGCAAGAAGCTCGAGGGGCTACACCACGGTGTTTAAAGTTGGGTTCTATCTAACCTGTGGCCACAAACAACTCACGAGAAGGCAATGGAAGCATAGCTACGGTGACTTATGTTGTAACTAGGATAGAACTCTAGTCAAGTACCATGTTTAGAGTTTGGGTGTTGAGTCCTCGTCGGACAACCCTCTCTATACCCGACTAGGACCGTAGTGAGCTCCTTGGTCCCTTGAACTATATAAGGTGGCCATGGAGCACCACCTCTGTGAAGGAGCGAGAAGCTTGAACACAAGCAAGCATTGTAAACAACACAACCGATTCTTGGTTGACCCCATCAATCAAAAGCAGGGCTCCGTCGGACATAAAGGTCTTTTACTCGATCAAGGATCGGGGCCCGGGCTGATATAAAAACCCGCTCTCAATGTCGGTTTGCACAACAAGCACCGCGGGCTCTAGGTTCATGAGGCTGAACAAAGCTGCCCGAGTTCACCGTGGCGAGGCTCTCGGTCAGAAAACATCGACAAACTCATCGTCAGAAAAGCCTAGAGGGCATGCACACACTAAGGGTGTGCTTCCTATAAACAAAGGATCACAAAATTATGGACCTCTCTCACAAAAGCGGGAAACTACGGGAAGAAACCCCAATGGAAATTACAAGCGGAGAGGCAAAGAATTTTGGGAGAAGGGGCGCCTTGATATTTATAGCCCAAGTCCTAGCGGCGTGCTATTAGTACTCTATCCGTATGGATACAATTTTGAAACCACTTAGCGAGGGGCATAATGGTCCCGACTTGGGTATCTTACGATCCACGGCGACCCGCTGCGCCTCCTCATCTGCGATCTTGCTCCGCAATCTCGGATGCGCCATGTGCCGCCCTTCCATCCCACGGGAATATCTTGGGTTTTGAGGCCCAAACCTATGCCACCCACCCGATGGTTTGAGGCCCAAACCACCGAACCGCCCATGGTTTGGGGCCCAAACCATGAAACCCACGCCGATGGTTTTGAGGGCAAACCACCAAACCTCCTCGACACATGTCATCGCCATCTTGGTATGCAGTCACCAAGTCATCCGAGCTCCAGCTCTGCACATTTATTTGTTGGTAAAAGTTATCCCATAGAATTATTTATAAATTTGTATAGTGCGCAAGCGAGCGAGAAGCGATGAGCAATTCACCCGGTGAGAGTTTTAAATATCGAATCCACGAGGAGAATGGTGTGAGAATAATGAGACAAAACTAATCGCGCGAGATAATAGGAAGGAATGAGAGTTCGGATAAAAGGTAAGAAAAATTCTATGGTTGTCTAGTTTATATCCTTGTAAGGCTCGAAGATATTCCTTAATGGGGACGTACTCAAAGGAAAGTAAGGGTGAAACTTACTATTCCCCGGCAACTATGTCCTACATGTGTCCTATCCTACGGGAAGTGGAGTCCAAAGGAATCAATGGTACTAGTCACTACCACGATCTACCACGCTCCGGCGGTAGGGTGTATTTATTTACTCGTTATCTAGCTAGCCCAAACACCACGTTTGCACTAGGGGTAGTAACAACTTCAATTCAAGCGACAAGAATGAAAGTACTCTAATAAGTCATAAAAGGCGAAAGAAATATAAGCAAGTGAACTTACTCAAATATAAGGTTGTTCCACCAAAAGAAGTCTCAAGATCAAGTGCAATGAAGCCTTTTGATCCCGGTAGGTATAGCGTAGAGAGTCACCCAGCCGGTCAGGTACTTCTCCTTACTTCTCCTCAACTCTACTTCTTATCTCTCAAGAACAGATCTAGAACTCTAATCAAGTTCTTTGATCTATCTCTCAACTTTCTACTAATCTCTCTCAACATCTAAGCTCTTCTAATTAGAGAGGTATGGCTCTAGCTATGATCGAGGAGTATGATGAATAATGATTTTCATGCCTAAGGCGGAGGGTAGGACCCTCCTTATATAGTCTGGTCGATGAATGGCCCTTGGATCAAGCCGACTTCAACAACGGCGTAGATACAACCTCCATGTCGGTTTTATTTAGAACCGACCTAGGAAGATGAGGTGACATCCACAGCCCCACGGCGGCCCGGCCCCATCGAAGCTGGCGGCCGCCCGATCCCTATGGGCCCGAGGGGTCGGTCTCACAGTGTCTCACGGTGTCTTCTAGAATGTTTTAGTTCACTTTTTGGATCAAAATTCATCGATGGTAAATCTTCTTATTGTTTGGGGTGTTTTCTCTAAGTTTTCCGGCATTTACCTATTAAGTCCACTGAAAAAGATATAAATCACCAAAACTTGTGGAACTTTGTCAGTATAACACCTTTTCTATGCATTCTATTCTTTTCATAACCTTATTATATGTTTAGTTGACACATAAAAACATAGCTTAAGGTGTCAACAAGCTCCCCTTGAGGCTTTTACTCGTCACCGACAAAAGGATGGTTATAGCAAGGCACAAGACAAGTGTTGCAAGTATAAAACAACTTCATGGTCACACTTATATTTTATTATTCTTATTTTACCAAGAACTTTAAGTAATTGAGAAACAAAGGCTGATTGATATCAGGTACTTTATTCCTTCAATCAATTAAATTTGGAGTTTTTGCAATGATTTTTACGAAAAGAAAACATAGCTTACTTTCTTTTTCTTCTATGGTACTCTCAAATCACTCAATAAATATATATATATATATATATATATATATATATATATATATATATGTAGTATTTTGGATCCCTCACACGTATATGTAAATAAAATATTCACTTCTAAATAAAAATTTGTATGCAGTTTTAGGTTTGTCAAAGATTTACCTTGCGTGTATTTGCAATGTTAAAAGATGAATCAAGGAAAGACATCCTCTTAGATCAAGATGTGCATGTGTGTGCTAATTCTACTATGCTCTCTTTTACTTCTCTCTTTTTTTTGAAATAAATATTTTTGCAAACAAGATCATGGGCTATCTTTATTTTTTCTTTTTAGAGAGGTGGAGCTCTGTGGCCCTAGACTTTTGTCTTTTTATTTCCTCTCTTTAAAGATGTAGGTTCTGACCTTCGGACACTTGTCCATTTTCATCTTTATTTTTTTTTTCTTAGGGAGGTAGGCTCTACTTGTCGGGTTTTCCATCTCCCTTTTTTCTTTCTTTTCTTAGGGGGGTAGGCTCTTCTCCCAGTAGGACTTTTTGTCCATTTTCATCTCCCTTTTTCTCTTTTTCTCCTTTTTTTATATATATTATTTTTCATAGCCATGCCTTGCTGTTTTTTAAAAATTTATTAATTTAGATAGATCAACAATGGAGCATAAAAATAAATAAAAACAAGTGTCACGTGATCTTGATCTTTAGACAAGTCTCAAACTTGAGTCACAAAAATTTGACAAAGCTCAACACAAAGCAAATAGCTTATTGCTGGTTTTAGTATTCATATAGCATGGCTTTAATAGGATATAACATTTTCCACAGAGATGAAGTAAAGCTATTAATTTTTAATATTTTCAAAATAAATTCTCAGAAGAAAGATATCAAAATTAAGCTCTCATCAAACTTCTATGTCAAATTTCACAACAACTTAAGCAACTTGGGTTTTTTTTTTTTTTTTTTTAACAAATTATTTTTCTCAACAAAAAATTAATCTATCCACAAAAAAAGGTATTATGTAAGTTTATCTTTAGCAAAGCATATCAACATATTATTGTATTTTCTTTTATTATTTATCATATCGACAAGAGGTTGGCGACGGCACAAAAACAAAAATATGAACTAAAGCAAAGGATTGAGAATCAAAGCCGAGGTTAGAAGAAATCGGGACGGGGCGGAGGCGGCTTGGCGAGCCGCGTGGATCGCTGCGGCGGCCATGAGGAGACTCCTTGGCTGAGCTTAGGTCGTGTTGGATCATCGTTACGTGTTTATTGTTTTTGCCCGCTTTTTAGGTTCAGTTTAGTTGTTCTTGATGTTTTGTACTATCTCCCCACACTATCCTTTTTATTATCCTTTATTCAAAACATGAATGGAGACAAAGAAAAACATATACAAAAATATAGAAAATAATAAGAGAATGGATCAATAATTTATTAGAAGCAAGAGCACTCTTTATTTATTCAGCAAACTTATTATTGACTCAAACAAACTTGACTCGGCACTGACTCGAAAGCTAATTTAATTCAAAACAAAATTGACTCGATAACTAACTCTATAAGTGCTCTTATAATCTCAAGCGTATTACATATCCGTTGTATGTTTATTCAAGATATTAACTCGAGGACTCCCAACTTATCAGTATCATTGTATTCTTCTTCTCCGAGCATCTAAGCGTCTAGAGATGTAGCTAAGCTCACGTCGCGCAGCCATCAAAGTTATGTGCAAAACAGCGTCCATGTGCAAACTTAGGATTCAAAGGTGGTGGATTGGCGCAACTAATGGCTTCGGCTTATACGGAACTATAGCCATGGAGTTGTACAAATTGGTGTTTGCCTTGACCCGGATCGTAGACCACCATATGGGTCTCAATGTTCTTCATGGTGAAAATATATGGTGCGTCATCGGTCTTAATGGAGGATGAATAAGATGAGGGATTAAATGGTCGAGAAGAGGCTTGTTTATATAGGCGGAGGTGCATGGAATAGGATGGAAAGGCTCGCGAGTACTTTCTACACGTAAATGACTCCTAGAATGTTCGTCATTACAATGGGCAAAGTTCTAGAGTATTCTGGTGAGAAATGGAAAAGAGGAGGTGCCCGGGTGTTGTGAGTAACCAGACACATATCAAACACCGTAACATACACCAAAACCACCTAGAGATAGGGGTTATAAACTAACAAATTCCCATAGTTTTGGTGTATATTTGGTTCTTGCAGGTACAAGACAAGACATGTGCACTTTGGGCCAAAATACAAGGAAAAAGAATAAAAATACAATAAATAGAAAAAGCCCAAAAGTGACAAATGGCAAGTCCAATCCAATCTTACCGGCCAGGCCACAAATTCGGGCTCTCACGTCCAAACCGGGCCCAAGACAGCGAGGAAACACGTCGACACGTCAAGGCGGGCCTGTTTGGGACGCCCCGGAGTGCGCCGCGCGCACCAGTGCGCCCGCACCCTCCTCTGACGGTGGGGCCGGGCCGGTGCGGGCGGTACAATATCAGAAGAGGAGCGTCGATGGCGCCGTGGACCAGGTGCGGTGAACCTCCGAGCGCCTATTCTTGATGTACATTTGGACATTATGGTGAGTGGTGGCCATTTTCAAAACCCCCTCCCTCCAAGCTAAAAAAGGAAGGCTCCTCCACATGTCCAAGAACCATTCAAAAGGAGAATTCAGCATTGGAGCAGAGAGGGTAGCTTAGCCTTCTTCCTATCTTGTAAATTCTAGAGAGTGAGGAGAGAAAAGCTACAAGGAACTTTGATCATCCTTCTGCTCGGGTTGTCGGAGTAGCCGGGTGATCCGGCGGTTTCCTAGGAGGTCGGGTGCGGGACTTGTGGCACCCGCGCTTGTACCTCACGAGGCTTCTTACACTTTGGTGAGCAAGCTTGTGTTCATCTCTGGCTTATTGTCTTTTCGATTACATTGTCTTAACTTGTTATAGTCTTACGGGATGGTAGATTGTCTCGTTTGGCCGTTAGTTCTTGGTGTTGGGACTCTTTGTGGGGGAACCTTGGCCAACATGCATGACCAATAGTGCAAGCGTGGTGTTTGGGCTAGCGTTCACCAACAGCACCCCGAAGCATCCGCAGTCGCGGGGTGGCTGGCGAGGGGTTGGCAGCCTTGTCGAGTCCCTTGTAATCCCTCATTGAGGTATTTTATTAAGTGCTAAAAAGAATATGAAGGATTACACTTGGCGCCCGCGAGAACACCTACCATTGTAGCTTTTCCTAGGATGAAGTATTTACAAATTATGCGTATCCCGCGAGGAAAAGCGTTGGCTAAGAATCTAATAACTCTGTGATCATGTATCTACTAGCAAACCACTAAACTAAAGTGGGGGTAAATGGTAAAATGTTAGGAGTTATGAATAATATCAATCACACAAAAGAATTCTAATGATAAATGTGCAGCTAGCAAGTTCGAGGGCAGCGGGGAGATCAAAGGTTCTATGTACTTCTCTATTACTTAGGTTCTATGATAGCAATCATACTAAGCACACTTTGGAGCAACGGTTCCTTTCCAGCTCTCAAAAGAAAATTGGGAGAGAAGTGGTAGTTGGGAGAGAAGGCTGCCCAAAAGCTCTGAAACACAACCCATCGTGGTGGACTACATGCGAGCCCTAACAGTCTGTCACACTGAGGGCTACCACAACTATCCAGTGGGTTTGAAACGCAACCTCGGGGTAACACTATAGCCTGACACCATGTCTACTACTAGCGATCTACTACTCACGCTACCATGAATAACTACTGACCCTCAATGTACGGCGAAGATCCCATGCATTAATATAACAACTATAACTTAACCATATATGAAAGACATGAAAGTAATAGAAGATCAAATATATAAATCGCAATGTCATACAAAGGAAGGATACAAGACATACCAAACCACAGAAGATTCCTCGAGGCGGGAGCATAGCTCACGCTCTCACTCTCTAGTTGCTAATCTACTACATAGGAGAGTCTAGCCCTAATTCTCTAATGAGAGGTTGTCCCTCACATTGGGACACCTCCAAGACCAACAGGTCAAGAGATAATGAATGCGAATGAGTAGGGGTTTTCACCACGAGGCGGGGGTCTTGTTATATAAGAGGTCTCAGGGCCTCCCTCTAGTTCACAGTAGAAGCAATGTGGTACTAAACCTTCCACCATGTATTATGCTAATGCACATAGGCTTAGATGGGCGAGATTCAGGTGCGGGCCTTCTAGAGTCTTCCATTGGATGCACATCGCGCTTGGATCAGCGCCTTGATAGATGGACAGGATTGCTCCTCAATGGCGGGATTTAGGAATCGACGTCGAAGAGCTGAGGGCGGTGGGCCCCATGGCGCGGCGCGCACTTGCTGCTAGGGTGACGCCCTGACACTGCCGGGCAGTGGAGGGCCCCAGGTTTGTGGCTGCGTGCCTTACGGTGTCTTCGGAATGTTCTTACGTGGGTTTCAAAGTTGGATTGCTTCACTGGATACGTCTTTATGTTTGTAGGGCTTGCAAACTCTTGGCGTTTTCTGTTTAATCACTGAAAATATATAAATCACCAAAACTTCGTGGAATTATGTCAGTAAAGCCCTACACTATGTTGATATTCATTTTCAAGCCCTTATTTTTAATTTTGAAAAGCCTATATATTTATGCTACAATAATTGTCAACAAACTCCCCAAACTTACCCATTGCTAGTCCCCCAGCAAAGCCAAACTCGCGGATGGTCCTTAGGAGTTTGCTTCTACAGCTTTCACGCGCCTCAAAAGTACACATGCTTTCAAACAAAATTTCTCCTGCTGGATTAAATTAAACCTTTTCAACCTTCAACTTGCAAATATTACCTTAACCATGGAGCTTATAGCCAATTCTTGGATCTTGGGCAGTGAAAGATAGAACAATCAAGTCAAGCACCATGTCTCACACTCTTTGTTCAACCATCATTCAGAGTTTTTGCGGTTTTCCAAATAAAACTCAAAAGTTCCTTAGTATGACCCTTTCCTAAATCTCACTCTCATTTGTGGTATTTGTGGATCCCTCACTTAGGCAATAATGTTTGTGTTGCCTTTCTCTCCATAATATGTAGTATTTTGGAATAAAGGCAATAGGACACTATGCCTTCTTCTTCTCTCACCCTATATACAAGGCTTACATGTGGGCTTATAGGTGGGGAGAAAACTAAATCTACTAAAAGCATATATTGTAAAATCAAAAAAACGTGGATCCAAAGTCACGAGTCCTCTTGGATGTGCATGTGTATGTGTAGTGGAATGAATAGGTGTATGGTAGAATGAAAGTGAAAGCCTAATTCTACTTTGCTCTTGTAGGAAACATATCTCTCTCATTAAGACTTTGAAAGTAATTGGGAGGACCTGGCCTGTATACTCTTTCTATATATTTTTTTTTCTCATTTTTCTCTTTTCTTCTTTTTTTTTCTGTGGAGGCGGGCATCTAAGTACCCATTGTTTATTGCGGACACTTGTCCATTTTTTACTCTCCTTTATTCTTCTTTTTTTTTTTATTTAGGGAGAGTAGGCTCTACTGCGGCCATAGGACACTCGTCCATTTTCATCTCCTTTCTTCTTTTTTTTCTACACAACCCAAGCCTCTTTGCAATAAACTTGTAGAAGATAGAAACAAGGATAAAGGAGCTTTATGAGATGTTGGCTAAGTGGTTGTATGGGAATATTTTTGGTTGCTCTCTCTCGGGGGTAGGAGTGGAACATTTTTAGTGGGTATATGATGGATGCGTATGGTGTGGTGGATGCCCCACTTCGGGGTAGAAGTAGCATATATGCAAGTGGAATAGAGTGAAATATGAGGTGGTATGAGGTGGAGTGTGTACGTGATCAAGCAGAATGACAAGTTCTAGGATGCGCAAAGATTGACCAAACTCAATGCAAAGCAAAAGCGACCTATATAAATAAAAGGGTTTTCCTTATCTAAAGAGCATGTATATATGGCTATGGTAGGAGGTTCAACACTGTCATACAGGAACTCATCATATTGCTTTTAATTTTCAAAAAGATAAATCTCAGGAAATTTAGTATCACATGAGGTAAGATAAATAGCGACTCAAACTTTTCATATATCATATCTAGATAAATCCCCCAGACTTTAGAGCAAGCATTTGCTACCCAGGAGTTTTTAGGTTGAGCAAATCTCTCAAGTCAAAAGCGTTTACATTAAAAGCTCTAGAGAGAATTAGTTTGAAGGTAGGTACCCACAGAAAGAATTACACCGAAGACAACTATTCATCATCTCCATGACTAGATTATCTTGAGTTTATTTTATTCTCACACTCTAATAAAGACTATATAGACTCTTTTTATTTGATTTACTTAGTTATGCATATTTTTATTTCTTTCGAATAAAACATGAAACAAATCTAGCTAATATTAAATAAGATAAAAGAATACTTATCGGATACATGGGGGTTGCACTCCCCAAGCTAGATGTTGACATAGTCTTGGATGTTCTTATGGCCCATTGCTGTGTCCATACGTTTTAGTGATTACTTTTTAGGTAACGTGTTGTAGCCCATAACACAACCCTTAGTCAGAATAGACATAGCATTAGACTCACTTCCTGCAAAATATTAGTGGACACATACCCGGTACAACAAGTTCAAGTAGGGGTTATGTCCAAAGTTCATAAATGATCTCATCTACGCTAATAAAAAGATGGTTCTTTGATTATTCTTAGCTTACAGATTGTATTCATCATGTCTTATACCAGATTTTGTTTATGGTTGCACTCTAGTGTATGGATCAAAGAAGGTAACTTGTAGCAAAAGACAAGGAGGATGATATTTGATACTTTACAATTCTTCCATCAATGATGAATGAATCGGAGTCTCCTTTTGCACAGGTTGAAGTTCATCATATGCCTTACTTCATCTACGATATGAGTTCATCTCTTGACTTTCCCAAATTGGATTTGAGAGTTTTCTGCATGGGTTAGTCCAACACAATAGCAATGTCTAAGCAATTCTTAGTTCAATAACAAACTAGACTCCATGTCTAATTTAATTAGAAGGCTATTTTAACCTAAGCACCAGCTTAATTTAAAAGCCTATGGAAGTATGATCAGTACTCCCAAACCAAAGATTTACTATAATAGATAAAAGGTAACATCAAAGCACTATAGAATTTATCAAATAAAGATGAAAGAGCATGATCATGGTGAGAACTTTTTTTTTAGAGATGCAAACTATACTTAGATATATGCAAGAAATAAACATGCAATGGATCTACTATGAGAAGAAAGCGTAAAAACTAAAATGGAGTGAATGCATGTGAATTGATCAAGTAAAATACAATGCAAGAAAATGAATAACTACTTAATCGGTTTATAGTCCGCCAGACAAAACTTTCTCACCTTATGAATCATATGCCACCATAATGTTAAAAAACTATATACATCACTTGAGAATGTGTGCATTGAATTCTTATGGCGACTTCTCTTTTTTCAATCTACATATGGATTTAGAATAATATATATTTAAACACATACCTTGAGATGGCGAGGGTTCCAATGTTGATGAGTCTTGAATGATCGCACCACAGGTTCTTCAATGTTTTTCTTTTCTTTTCTTGTGGGATCTTGTCGGAAAGTATTACGCGCATCTTTTTGTCTGTATATTCCACAACTCAGCGGAAACAAGGGTAATCCTACTAAAGCTAACGATACACTAAATTGAACATCAAGATCATTATTAAAATCTTATAAGCCAAATGCTTCCCGGCAGCTATAAAAAAACTTTGAGAAGTATTTATTAAGTGCTAAAAAAGAATATGAGAAGGATTCTGCAAAAAGCGCCGCGAGAACACCTACCATTGTAGCTTTTCCCTAGGATGAGTATTCTAGAGTATACGTTATCCACACGAAGCGTTGGCTAAAGAATCTAACCAACTCACAATCATGTATCTACTGACTTAAACCACTAAACTAAAGTGAGGGGTAAATGGTAAATGTTAGGAGGGTTATGAATAATATCAATCACACAAGAGAATTCCTAATGATAAATGTGTAGCTAGCAAGTTGAGAGGACAGGAGAGATCAAGGTTCTATGTGCTTCTCTATTACTTAGGTTCTATGATAGCAATCATACTAATACACTTTGGACCAGTTCCTTTCCAACTCGAGAAAGAGAAGGGGGAAGAAGGTAGTTGGGGAGAAAGTGCAAAAGCTCTCTGAAACACCAACCCATCGTGGTGGACTACATCGGCCCTAACAACATGTCACCCACAGGGCTACCACAACTATCAGTAGGTTTTGAAACCTCAGGTAACCTATAGCCCTAGACACCATGTCTATACTATAGATTACTACTCACAGCTACCATGAATAACTAGAGCCCTCAATACAGACAAAAGATCCCATGCATTAATATAACAACTATAACCATATATGAAGAGGCATGAAAGTAATAGAAGATAAATATATAAATCATAATGTCTTTACAAATGAAGGATACAAGACATACCAAACCCTGAATTCCTCGAGCAGGGCATAGCTCCGCCTCTCCCTAACTCTCTAGTTGCTAATCTACTACATAGGAGAGTCTAGCCCTAATTCTCTAATGGAGAGGTTGTCCTCACATTGGGACACCTCCAAGACCAACAGTCAGAGATAATGAATGGAATGAATTGGGGTTTCACCCTGGGGCGGGGGTCTTGTTATATAGGGGTCTCCAGGGCCTCCCTCGGAGTTCCATAGGCAATGTGGTACTAAACCTTTCCACCATGTATTATGCTAATGCACATAGGCTTAGATGGGCAATTAGGTCTGGGCCTTCTAGAGTCTTCCATTGGATGCACCATAGCCCTTGGATCCCCAGCCTTGATAGATGGACAAAAGATTGCTCCTCAATGGCGGGTTAGGGAACCGGCGTCGGTGACGGCAGTGGGCCCCATGGCCGTGGCCGCGCCCTAGCTACTAGGGCGCCGCGGCTGCTACCCAGTGGGCCCGGTTGTGGCTCGTGCCTTTTGGTGTCTTCTAGAATGTTCTTCACGTGGGTTTAAAGTTGGATTTGCTTCACGGATATGTCTTTATATATCGTGAGGGCTTGCAAACTCTTGGGCGTTTTTTCTGTTTAATCCACGAAAATATATAAATCACCAAAACTCGTGGAATTATGTCGGTAAAGCCCCTACACTATGTTGATATTCATTTCAAGCCCTTATTTCAATTTTGAAAAGCCTATATTTATGCTATAATAAATGTCAACACCCTCCGTTCGGGTGTGACATAGAGCTATTCTTAGGACTACTGCCGGTTTGGGCGAGCCGGTGCAAAATGAGAGAGATAACAACGCGAAAATCAGCGATTGGAAATCTAAAGCCCATAGGGAAACCTCATTACTCATAGAACCTAACCTTGCCTTGGGTAACCATAGGTCGAGGAAGCCCTCAAGCATAGCGGGTCCTTGCGAATTGATACTACTGTTTATCATCAGGGTGAAGTGCTACAACGGTATTTCCGATGTAAACTGGGACTGCTGCTTTGCTTTAAGCTAGAAACACCAACAAGCATTTAAAGCGCGGATTGCCGGGAGTTGTCATAGTTGTATTTCGGGACCCTGATCGCCCGTGTGCATTACAAGATATCTCCTATAAAAACGAAAGCCATGATTCCTACCCACTTGGAGCAACCCACCGCATTCAAATCTATCAGCTCCTAAGGGCGAGCTCTAAAGTAAAGACCACTCAATCTGCAGGCGCCAATCATGGCTTTTGATTGAAACTGCCCTGGCTATAGCCATGGATTCGGGCCCGGCGTTTGCGAGGCTGAATAGCCGAGAAAACCCTATCATCACTTACGGGAGTTTTGGCGACTCGTGTTTTGACTGTCGGGCATGACACATGGCACGTTAGTGCACTTTATCTTTGTAAAGGCTAACAACCCGCTAGTGAGCCTAGGAGCGCCGCCCAATAGCGTCGCGTGCATGCTATCATATTGCGGCGCGGTTGGGCGGCGTCGATAATCGTGTCAGACGGTCCACCGACCAAACACGCATCTAAAAATAAGGGTAATTACTTAAGGCCTGGCCGCCGCCTCGCCAGGCGTGCCGCTTTTCCCCCGCTCTGAGCGCGTTTCCAGCTCTCTGCGGATACGAGGCGTTAATGCCGCGAGCGCCTTTTTCAAACCAAGTGTCTACAAGATTCACCATATCTTAGAGCGTTTAGGCATGAAGAGCGCATTCTTGGAGCGGTCGTCGTGGATCACGAACACTGATCCACGCGCGTGTTCATGTCATACGGACACTCTTTTGGTACCACCGCTCACCGTACGCAGTTCGCGAGTGTTACGGGCAGCGTCTCTTCCACGCGAGCGCTTGGAATGTGCGAAGCAGTCCGTAACGCTGGCGTGTATTATAGTCGCGCGTTTAGTTCGGCACGGCGTTTTACTGAAGGCATCCCTGCGTATCGTACTGTTGCATTTCTTAAAGCGCAATCACGAAGCAGGTTTAGAACCCATCTCCTATGCGCACAGAAATGCGCCGTTGACATTCCTAAGTGAAATCACGGTGTCGCTGATAACACTAGCGGGGCACATCAACGGTGATAGATCTTGCCAAATAAGATATTCATCTCGCGCTGCGATCTATCATTGCATTTCACGGAAGTATTCGAAGGGGTATCGTTATTTATATTTTTCCCAAAGGAAGGCATGGTGTAAAAAGTCTCTAATTCGGACATGGTCAGGACGACACGAGTGTATAGACAGACCAATGCTCATGATAGGGGTAGAATGGGGATAGGTAAAAGGATAACTCGACACACACACTCGAGCCAATCTCAAGGATCAAAGATAAAAAGAATGAATGAAAGAATAGATCCACTATGGAGCGAGGCATATCCTAGATAGTCATGTCAAGATAGCGGATACACACATGTTTTCTTGTCGTAGAGATTCTAGTTCAAGAAAGCCAAGGTCTCGTTGAATTACTTCGAGCACATGATCCTTAAAGCGGGGATGGACGGCATTTAGCATTGCGCCACACCGAGCGATGATTACAAGGGACCCGACAAGGGTGTCACAACCCAGCCGCCTACCCCCACCAGCGATGCGCTGCCACAAAAGATAGAAAAACCCTTAGTCTAGACACCCACGTCTACACTAGTGATTATTACTCGGCGTGCATACAAGGCTTACTGTCCCCGGGGTCCTTCTACGAGCACCGCTTACGAAGGAACACTATCAATCCTACAACCCAACATCACCAAGTCTAACTCTAGGTAGAACTCATCATATTGATCTAGCTCTTGGTCAAACATGTATGTATGATAAATTAAACACGATCTTCCATGAAGACAAGATCATGATATAGAAACTATATACTAGTTCATCAATCAAGATTATGTCATCATGGGACTTTGCCTAATTCAAGAACGATGACTATATTGATAAAGTAGAGAGCAAAGAACAAGATATGAAGAACTCTAAATTGATCATGCGAAAAGTAGCTCCAAAAATGTCTTGCTCTCTTTATTAGTCCTTGCCAAACTCCTCCTAGTGCAAACTAGAGAAGAAGACAAAAGAAAGAGAAGAAAGAAGAAGAAGAAGAAGAAGAAGAAGAAAGAGAGAGAAAGAGGGGAAAGAAGAAAGAGAGAGAGAGGCTACATTTGTGTGGTGTGTGTTACAAGTGAGAGTGCCCGTCTATTTATAGGACCTTCACCATGGGATCCTATCTTGGCTAAGTTTTCATTTGAGTACTAACAATCCCCGCACACCGTCTTACGGAGCACAACACCGCTCTCCGGTGACTTTTCAGGTCGCGGGGCCCAGGGCGCATGAGGGCGAAGATATGGGCCGATTTGGCTCTCTCCGCGAGGGTGCGCGCTGCACCCTAAGCTGTGCGCAGCGCTGCAATATGAGCCCGTGCGAAATTTTGCATGAGCGCACGCGCGGCCTCGGAGCTAGCTTCAGTTTTTGAGTATTCGTCTCGCTGAACGATTTCAGGCACTGAGAAAGCTATGCTCAAAACATTGAACTCCATGTCTCGACGGCCCGTTTATACATTTCATGTTGAATTCGAGCCCTACCTCTTGGGCTTGTGTTTGGATATTGATATTTTTGGGCTTTTCCTCCTCTCCTTGCTCGCTTATGTACATTTAGGGCCTTGTTATTTTTATATGTTTTCCAACATTGCCCTCCCCATGGAGGTGTTGGCTCGTACCAGAGTCGCGTGTTTGGTCCATTTCTCCCTTTGGGGCTTGATGTTCTTTCAGAATGTGCTTTCCAGGGAGGCTTTTGGTACATTTTACACTTGTTTCTTATATAAATCAGACATAATTTGGACACTACAAGTGGAATTATGTCAATAAAAATGTATATGTGTGTAGTAAGGTATAGTTCCACCCCTTATTGGTAGAATGTTGGCGTTAAAAATGTAGATCGCTAGTGACCCGAGCCCAGCAGATCAACGTGACGCTAGCGATTTGCTGTGACGCTTAGTGAAATGCGAAGCGCCTCATCACTGCGCTCAAAACTATTGCGGAGACATTGATCTAAACAGAGCCCAGCTGCGGGCACGCGATGTCAGAACTCACACGGGCGACGCATGCGCGACGTTTTGTTAGAGACGATTTGTATCACGGTGTTCACGGATACACGATCGCTTTGACGCGCGTGATAATCGTAGAGACGCGAGGCTGACGAGTGTCCTGTAGAACGCTCGGGATATTGTAGACACGCGTCAATATACTGACGCTAGGGCGTGTCTGCGCGCTCGTGGCTATCATCCATTACAGTCGCACGCTTGACGCAGACGGTTTATAGCAACAGGTGTCGGCACATATACGGATTGTTACGTGACGATTGGACCGCGATGCCCGTCTGGGACCTCGACGCTTGTAGGAGTGCGGATGATTGGTAGTGGTATGTGTCAAGAACTAGAGTATCCTCACCCTACGCATTGGATAAAGGCAAAGAGTTCTATATAATACATTACCCAAAGCTGAATGTTCTTTACGCACTACAGATTACGCATTTATGGTACATTAGCATTCGTGAAGGAAGTCATAGCAACCATGCTTTGATCCAAACTCGATTAGCAATCTCAAAGGGACGAGAAGGCATCTATGCCGGGCGTAGTTAACTCGATCTGGCCGACAACCGAAAAGTCCCCCATCGGTGATGATCGATGGAGTCGCTGTCCTTCTTTACCGCCGCTTCTTCGCTTCTTCTTCTCTGACGAGGAATCAGTAGAACCGCCGCATAATTAGAGTATCCAGCGGAGGGGAGCACTGCCGTTCTCGCCGCATTCTTGGCACTGCTTAACATCAAGAGCGAGCACAATAAGTTGTAAGTCGCGCGGATTGAGAGCCGACCCTAGCCAACTTCAAGGCGCTCTGCCCTGCTCTATGGCCCCAGTGAACACATGGCCCTCATCTTGAAGAAAGTGGTTCAAAACCCGGGGTAGCATCCTGCACCGGGTGCGCACATTGATATACAAAGGCATCGACAGCTCAACACACGACAGAATGGCGAAGATCCCGAATCCCGCTTTTGCCAAACCTCGTTGGGGAGGAAGAATCAACCACTCCGAGTCGAGGCCAACGAGCATACACGATCGCTTGGACTTCGGACACTAAGTACTTTCCGATTTCGTTGATGAAGTCCCCTACAAACTGGCATCGCGCATCGGATCGCCGTGGTCGATGTCGGGTATCTGGCCGCCGACAGCGACCACATCCCGGCGTAAGTGCTGCGCGGTCTCCGGCATCGTCGCCGCTTGCCGTGGGAGATGACTCCATTTCTCTCGCGGCGCTTAAGTAGATGGGGACTCAACGAGTTGCCACCGCGAATGGTTGCGAAGGTTGAGTTGCGTCCGTTGGAACTTGTGAACATTCCATTAATCGTTGTGGAAGTTCAAATGACGGATTGATCAATGGTGCATCCGTTTTTCGAGTTCAGGCGTGGGCTGTGTGTGATGCGCTCGTCGACGCAGAGTTGGCCGGCGCGCTGGGAGTGAGGCGGTGTCGCCTAGAAGTAAGCTCCTCCTCCGCGCCTCCACCCGGTGGAGTTTGGCTCGTGCCCGACGGCGATTGGAAAGCGCTTT